>JAQGAB010000350.1:0-29701 GCA_034696565.1 Isotomurus graminis | reverse complement strand
GGCGACAAGGACGACAGGAAGGCTGATTACACGGTGGACACTCAGTCTACTCACCAGTGGACGAAAGAAGGTAATTGGAGGTGCGGCTGGGGGTGCGGCATTTCATGTTTTGAATATTTCAGGTTGGGGGGTGTGGAGGTGGGTGACGACGGACTACGCCAACTGGGCAGTCCTCATGGGGTGCGCCAATAAGCATGTTTCGACCTGAGATAGACTTTTTATTTTGTCGAGGGAGCGGACGCTGCCACCTGCGACGCTGGAAATGCTGAGAAACGTCGCTGAACAACGCGGTTTTCCAAAAGCAAACGGAGTCTTCGTGGACCAAACGTCCTGCTGACGTGTCGATTGGTTGAATGGGGAATCATTGAGCGACTCTCCTTCCGGAGATCCATCCACGTTGAATTAAAATGAATTGAAAGGAAGTTCGGAATGTCGTTTCATTTGCATTTAAATCTGTTTTAGAGGTTCTCCTTCGCGAGGCGACACTCTCGAACTTGATTACCGTGCACAAGTCTTGCGCGCGGAGGTGGATGGGAGTCAAGCCGTTAGCGCATCTCTCCCCAATTATCGCCCATCGCCTCATCTCATTTTGTCCATAAGAAAAAAGCTACAAAGAACGTTATTGGGATTCCAAGCGTAATTCCGGGCTACAATGCTCAGGAATCCTAGGAAATAATTCCCAAATCGCCTCTTTTTTATGGGCTACCACAAACAGTGCTCTTCGTACAAGTTGGTGGCCCTTATAAGGGCCGTTGGATAAACAAACATCATTCCGTAGCCAAGGGACAGTCCAAACAAATTCTGTAGCCAAGGGACAGTCCAAACAAATTCCTATTCTTCAACTTACACACCTGGATTTGTGTCTTTTGAGACTGGACGGACGTCCAAAGGTCTCAGAGCACCAGGTGCACTTGCTTCTAGGCAGGTGAACAAATCAATGCTGTGACTTGGCAGCGGTGGAATGAAAAGTCTGTTTACAGACGCTGCAAGTCAAACAGGCTTTGGTTGTCGCAGATGTTGGTGGTTCTTCTCCATCGATGTGTTCCAAGACATAGTCAGGGAGGCTGGACACTGCGACATACTTCGTGTACCCTACTTGCAGACAAACGGGACACTTGTCTGAGTTTTGGAGTCTGCCCTACGGCCAGTTCGTCTTCAAGGGCAAAGTAGTGGTTGTTAAGACCCTTAGACTGGCTTCTCCATTTCTCCAGACACAAGACACAAAAGAAATGTCTCTTGCAGGACGACGCTGCAAGTTCCCTGATGAACTCGGTACAGAAAAGGCACCTAACAGACTTCAACGATGACATTTTTAATAAAAGTTAGAAGAGTTTTAGATGATTCAGTTTATTCAAAGATTTATTCAAAGCGCGCTATTATAAACTACCTGGGGCAATATGAGAACAGCTATATATGATAAGAAATACATGCTAACACCAATTCAATAATTAAAGCATCTGTAAGTCCTTATGCACTACGAAACCCATGCTAACACAAATGCAAGAATTAACCTACATATAATTGTAAGTTATTATAAAATAATAATTCCATGCTAACACCAACATACGAATTTATCCATAAGTGTTTGTAAGTAAGTATCGAACATAAAATCAAAGCTAACATTAACGTAAGAAATTATCCATTAGTACTATTAGGTTACATAACATGAAATATAGCAACTTTTAATGCTCATCAACTGAATCATCTGAATCAACCTCAGATGAATCACCACTAACAATATCAATATCTTCAACATCCGAATTACCATCTGTTGCTTCTCCATCCTCCAACGCTGCATCCTTCGCTGCGTCCAAAAAGCAGGATAAGAAGTTCCGGCGAGGCCTAACTTGTTCGTACTTATCGCATCCTAGATATCGAATGACCGCTGCCACATGACCGCAACATCCAAGAGATCGAGAGCCGTTCTTGCACATACAAAAGTACCCGTCAATGGCTTTAGACCCTCTTCCATTAGGCTTGTACCAAACCCATACGAAGTGTTTTTGGCTTCGACAAAACCTTGACTTCATTTTGACGCGAAGGAGTCCATTTTTCTGTTTGTAGTAGAAAAACTTGTATCCAGTACCGTTCATAAGATGCTGTTCATTGTATAGCTGTCCTATTTCTATTTGATAAGGTTCTTCTGTGATATCCCGTAGTTCTTCAAGTGTAAGCAATGGGAAGTCAAGAACTGAATCCTCATCTGCCTCTTCCCAAGTTGCTCTTCCTCCAAGATGAAGCTTCATTTCCTCCACTGTCTTTTGCATCTTATTTGGTTTTTTCAACTTCTTTTGAACGTCTTGGGCAATGTTGTCGTGGTACGCTTTTTGAGTGAACAAGGGTGGTGAAAATGCATTTATCAGGGCGCAAGCGATTTTAAAGAAAGATCCAATCTTTGGTATATACGTGCACGGGATAACAGCATCCAGAAACTTAAACTTGTTTTTTATTCTACCGTTAGCTCGCTCGACCACATTCCTGAGCATTGTAACCCTTCGGTTTTCATTGGCTTCCCGAGTTGTGAACTGCTTTCTTTTCTTAGGAAGAAGGCAAGGCATAAAATGTCGTACTCCTACGTCTTCGATATCATCAAGAACGTCTCGGAATCCTCTATTCAGAAGAAGGACATCTCGGGTTTGCAGGACAGACAACAGATTATTGTCTTTTCTGAGCATTTCCCGAAGGATTGATGCATCGTTGTTAGAGTTATCTGCTCTGTAAAGTCCTTCTGCAGCTAGGATGTAACCACTCGGTAGAACAACCATCATGATCTTCAATAAGTTTCTGTGCTTGTGGAGACTGTATAGCTTTCGTTGAGTATGGAAGTCTGAAGGCTTTTGAATGTAAATATACGTGCCATCACAAATGAGTATCAGGTCCTCTTCATCCACTTCTAATATAGTTGTATAGAACGGTCGCATGTGAGTATTCATGATTTGTTCTCTTGACAAATGCTGAAAGCCTAAGTAATGAGGAACGAAGTGCTGCATTAGAACGTTAATTGCTGAAGTAATGGCCTCGCTGATAATGCACTGATTCGGAATCCCAAATAAAAATCCGACAACCCTCTGAGAAATGTTCAGACGTAACGTCATGAGTAGCATTGCCACAGCGTCTCTTGAGCTTCTGTTTTTGCTGTTGTACAACTTCTTTTCAACTAAATCCATTAGCTCACTAAAGTAAAGTTTTGATAGCCCAAGTAGCAATTGGTATTCCGTATCTGGCAGCTCTGATGTTACACTGAAATCGAGTATTTTCTTGGGGTTATTAAGCCGTGAGGTTAGAGCCATGATCCATTTTGCCAATTCATTCCCATAAATAGAAGCTGAGCCTACTTTTGCTTTAATCTTGAGAAGTTCCAATGCATCTGTCGTGAGATTGCCGTTATCTTGAATATGTGATTGACAACATCTATTTTGAGCTGGTATTTGTACTTTGATTTTCACCCAAGCGTCAATTATGGCTGAGTATTTCATTCTATGTCGTCCATTTCTTGCCCCACACACGCAACACTTGCATTCGCTGTATGATACTGACTGGATTCCTGGTAGAGTAAAAGGAGCCTTTCCCTCACGTACTGCTTCAACCGTAAACCTTGAAGAGATACTCACAGCGATTGATAAGTCTGACGTTTGGCTTTCATTTTGAGTGTTGGTGGAACTTTCGACTGTAGATAAGGAATTCGGAGCTGATGAGTAGGAGCTAAAGCCTTCGAATGCTTCTGAACTTTCAGAGCTAATGGGATCTGGAGTTTCAGTCTCTTCAAAAATCACTGGCAGGCTCCCCGTGGTCACAGTTTCCGGAACACGGACTTCATTGACCAGTTTCTCAAAGTTCCACTTTCCATCACCACTTTGTTTTCTCCCGTTGTTTCTTGCCTATTTATTATAAAATAACTAAGCATCGTTCATCATATCTACTTGTTTTTATTAACTTGCCTTTGCAAAACACTTGGGGCAGAGGAAGTCCTTCACCACGTCACAGTTGGTCGTACCAAAAGATTCTGCACAACTTGCATAGACGCAGGGGAATTTCAGGAAGTACTTCTTGTCGTTCGGATCAACTCCCTTACGACAATTAAAGCACTTCTCTCGATTAATTTTGGGCATTATGAAAAATGTAATTCATACGGGTAGAGCAGTTCAAACACACCACACCACAAATTCAAACGAAAAATGTGGATGAAGAATGATTTTTTGTTTGGCATTCATCATTATTGAATATTGGGTCATGGTTACTGGACGATAAAGTGTCCTTCAAAGGACCCATGCTACCCAAAATGTACCTCCTGTTTAAGCACCATTTACATGAAAGTCCAGTGTGACAACTCTCTGGAATTAACTTAGATTTATTCCTTAAGCGATTCTGTATCGAAAAATGAAAAAAATAGAAAGTTTTCATGATGGACTTTCATATAAATGAGTATTCAAAATGTAGCCCGGTAGCCACTAATAATACAATTTTCCTTCTATCGTGGCGTACAGATTGTTTAGTTATGAGCCTACACGTGTTTCTAATAATTTGTGTTCACCTTTATCGTTTGTATCCATCGAACGTTGTAAACATTTCTGAAAAACAGTTTTTGGAACGCCGGATTTCGAAAGAAAAATTCGGTATTTGGTGAATATTTGAACCGGAGAGAGGAGAATTCGAACGCACTTTTGATGGTAGAGGGGAACTCTTGGAATGTTCACACTGAATATCCGGGATTGTTTGTCTTTTGGTGGGTGTGGTGGGATTAATTAGTTTTGAGCTAAGATGGACGTAATGGAGGTCACGAGGGTCCTGGAATGTTTGATGGCTGGAAGGTTTCGGGAGGAGTGGTTCTTCGGTTGACGGAATGAATCGCTGGGAGGTTCGGAAGTCGTGTTGAGTTCAGCAGGAGACTTGGGTCTGCTTCAGTTTAATTGGGGGAAGCAGTGAGTATTCCATTCGTCGCTTCACGCGCACTTCCAACGAGCGGAGGGGATGAATCCGAGGTCAGGGAATCTGTAACATCTTTTGACCTTCCGAACGACCCACGTTGCGTAGGGTATTTCTGGTGAAGACGCTCCGCAGGCTCGACTGTCCTGAATATCAGTTGAAGATGAGGTGAAGGTATTTCTCCACACAAACCCTCCCTCACTTGACCTTTGAACTCCTGTCGTCAGCATCCCTGCGGGTCCTCCTCCGGACACTTAAGCGCTCCCCTCTCACGGGTTAATTGTCATCACCGGAATGTGCAGAGCAGGTGTGCATAGTGGTGAGAAATTAAGGGAACACATAGACTGAGTCTTCAGCTGACGAAGGGTAGTCAGGGCAGCCAGGGAGGTCACTGGAGGTCACGAGAGAGTAGGAATGCTCCTTGGATGGAAGCAGTGAATCGCTGGGGGCTCGGAAGTCGGTTCATCCGTTGCTGAGACACCTTAATGAACAGAAGGACCCTGTGACCCAGAATACCAGCTGACCTTCCCTTTCACTTCAAGAGCCGTTTAATGCAGCAGACGACCAGGAAGGCGTCGTCTCCTAATAACACTCCACCCAGACTTAAGCACGTCTCCAAGATTGATTAATGGAACTGCAGGACTCGCTCAGTTTCCATTGGACTCCTTTCCCTGCCTCCGCAGCAGCTGTGACCGAATAATGAAAATAATTGTGTACTATTTAGTATCATCTGTCACATGAATAAATCATCCTGTTTCCCTCAACTCCTGTCCACAGGTAGCACAAGGATTGGGCGGGGCCTACAGTGCGGAATACTGCGGAATAGCGGCCACAGTATGGAGAGACAGGATTGTGTAGCATTGTCGGGAAGTATTACAATAACCACACACACACATCTCTTCAGTGGCACACAATAACGAGTACATGAAATATTCTGATGATTCTTATTTCGGTACTCTCGAGTTGTTTAGCCAGTTAAATTCAGTTGGAGGACAACCGAATATTCCAATTCCCCGGAACAACAAGAATAAGTCTGTGGAATCCAAATGTTTAGTTGTAATCCGGACTGGAAGTTCAGACTTTGAACAACGAAGAAATATTCGTATTACAACTTCAGATGATATGGAGATTGAGGGTGCGAGGAATATTAAGTGGCACGTCAGAGAGTGATTGACCATTTCTTGGAAACAGTCGAAGGTGAACGAGCCACAAGGAATGCGTGTGAGAGATGCGGAGTAGATCGACGAGGGCAACGAGTGGATTGAGAAAGAAATGAACAAGTTTGCCAACCGGTTTATTAGTAGTAGTAGTAGTTGGGGGGGGTGTACCTAGTCGATTTAACCTATTGGTTAATTCGACTGTCGGTATTTTACGTAGGTGCGTTTCTGTTCCAAGGGAACCTCTATAACATTTCAGGGAATAGCTCCTGTGGCTCTATCTATGGGATCACCTGTACTAGGCCCTCACCGTACAGTACCGGAGATCCTCCCGCACCAGAGGTTATGTGTTGGTGTGGGAAAAACCCTCGGGGAAAAAACCCACACCTGCACAGGGAAGAGAACCTTGTGTACCATTCGGACACATAACCTGCTGCACAGACCATGCACTACCACTTGTGCTGTCTGTACCTGGTCAACCAACCGGTTTATTAAGTGAGAAAAATTCTTGGGGAGCAGTCCATCTATTCCTCGTCAGTAGACTTGTGACTGAAGTCAGGTTGGTTATACATCGCCGAATCTCTTCGGCAGCCTCCAGACTCAACGAAACTTCCACCAAATCAAGTCAGTTGGGGTTTGTAGACAACTTATAAAGTTACTGGAATTGATTGGAAGATCAGAATTGGTGTGGTTTGTGCGTTGGGACCTCTGATAAAAGATTTTGATCGAATATTCTATTACAACGCATTTAATTGCAAGTCCGCCTGCGTGAAGTCAGACTATTACTAACCAATCCTTTTGTGGTACGCGAATTACGAAATTTGTCCCTGCAGCGGGCTAATCGGATTCATAGGAGTGAGCGGATTCTGCCAAACGGATCTCCAAAGTCTCCCCCAGCAGACGCTGCAGATTTTACCAAACGCAGCTGAGGACTGGAGTTTCACAGTTGAATTCTTAGGGATTGTGTAATCTCTGTTTATATATCCTTCAATAAATGAGAGGTTCTGTCTGAATGTAATTGCTACTGTTTTTGGACCCTCAATTTATGACAACGTACAACTTTCATTAGAGGCTGCAAATAATAGTAACACAGAAAATGCAAAGTTAGTACAATCTGTTTAAACTACAACAACGGTTTGTGTGATTGATTCATTTAATTGGGGACAAGGCGGATACGCAGAAATATAACGGAGGAAACACAAGGACCTTTTTAAAATATTCAAATACAATTTTTGCTTTAGTCAGACAGAGCATTTTGCGAATGGGAGGATAAAGAATATTCGGACAGGTGAGTATGAATTAAACAACAACGGTTTTAAATACTAAACTTATTTTTAGAGGTTGAAAGATTTGTTGAAGCTGTTTGATTCGTTGGGCAGTTAAGGAACCGGAGGTCATAATGGATTTTAGGACAATTTTGATTTAAATGAAGAAACCGGAGTAACGAATATGCGATAACACACCGAATCATAATCTTGAGGAGTCGATCTCACTAGTCTCATTAACTCCCAAACGCTTGCAAGACATTTGCTACAACTCGATATTTTTAAGTCCAAGCCACTCGGCCCCGAAAGAGTCCTTTCAATCAGCGAAGCAAAGTCAGCTGGGCCAACTGCGCATCTCGCAATAAAATTGGAGATGTTGCTGGGACTTGGGACACACTTTAGCTTCTCTGTATCTCATTATACAGGGAGCCAATCGTTACTTTGAACCTTCTGCTTGACCCTCCAACACTTAAATTCGTCGTTTGTATCGTTCTTTCGCGTGGTATCCTTTCTGATTCCAACACGTTTGACTCGAGTGATGTTCCTCCAGTTGGTTATTCCGTCAGGATCTTTTGTACAAGTGGATTGGCTCACCCTGTCTGATAAGAAACGTTTGTTCGTACCACACTGCGTTTATAATTTGTCTTGTGGTCAACAAAAAACGTTTGGGAAGATATCCGTGTGTCAGTAGGCACGTGGCTGGTGTTTTATTTAATCACACAAATTAGTAAAGATTTTCTGTGATCATTTGGGTATGTTTGTGTGGTTTGAATTGACATTTTGGATTCGTGCGTTGGATTTGTGTTTGTGCTCTGCTGAACCCTTTTTTAATTTACAGCTTATTGTTTTGGTTCCTGTTTCTGATTAGATTGGCACTTCCTGACCACACAACGTTTTAAATATTCAGTGTTGTCCTCTCGAGTGAGCGCGAACTGAAGGAAAGAGTGAAGCATTTTGATATTTGGAATATTTGGATTGCAGAAGAAGACGCTGATTGTTACGGAATTATGACAACGGAGGAATCTGCTTTGTGCAGACAGTCGGGCTGATGAGGAAGTCGGGTTTATTCGGTGGAGGGAGCGGACGCTGGAAATGCTGAAATGCGTATTTGACGTATTCCGTTGAAAGTCTGCTGGCCAAAGTTGATTTGGGTTTGAATTACGGCGTTCAAAGGGGGTGGTCGTTGTTCATTTCCACTGGATCAGCCCAACACAGTTGCAAGTTGAAGATTGCCATTGCATTTGTGTCCGGTGGTGAATATTCGTCGGCGTGGAAGGACCAGACGCACATCAACCGCATTTCTTGGGTACGCGAGTCTCATAAGCGACCGTTTGACCTTTGAACTCATGTGAGCATTCCTTCGGCTGGAGGGGAAGCACGAGACGTTCCTGAGTGATACGGAGTGGTCATGAGATAATGCGACGATGGAGAAATCCCGTTTCATGTGGTTTTCCTTAATCTTCTGATAATTCGTCGGAGTCGAGGGAGTTTTGTTCTTCTGGTGAATCCGCATCTGCAGAAATACGTTCGTTCTGACCACACGACGTTTTTTTTTCGTTTAGGACAAAACGTTTGGGGCAAATAAATGTTTGGGCCAGTGCAACGTGAGTCGGTGTTTGCCTCAGCTGAAGTACACAAAGTTGGTGTGTGTGTGTGTTGAAGAGTCGCCTTGATTATTTCTGGAGTGATGAGTCCCTCGAGTGCCCTTGTGCTGTTTATGGTCAACGGTTATGTCTTCTTGGGTTCTTGCAGCGCCCAAGAACAACGACAAACCCGAACGTTCCTCGAGGATTGTTCGGTCTTCGCTCCCGACAGGCCGACAATCACCAAATCTGAAGCAGCTGATCAATTCAAGTGTCACGTGTCTTCGGAGAGGAAGGAGCGGCTGGGGAAGCTGGAAAGTGAGAATCTTCTGCTGGAGAATCAGGCGGCGCGGCTGGAAGGGAACTCCGCTTTGGGGGAGGAGGAACTGCGGAAGGAAGTCGAGTTGCTGAAGGGACAGTTGGGGAAGCAGTTGACGTCGACGGCGGAAGAGAAAACACTTCGCGCAGACGAAACACGTCAGTTGTTGATTAACTTGGAGACGGAGACCTCTCGGCAGGTGAGTAAAGTGGAGGAGAGTTCGAAGAGTTGTGGCGTCGCTGCTGAGACGGAAGGCGCTGAGCTGAAGGAACGAGTGGAGAAAGTCGAGGGAAGTCTGCGGCGGTTACTTGGGACGCTGGACCAGAAGATGTCGACCACCCAGACGCTTGAGGATGCGACGGAGGTCTCGACTACTTCAGCTGTGACTGCGCCTGCGTGGGAGTTGGGAGGGCAGACGGCGTTTAACGTGTCACAGGTAACCCCGACTTCCTTCATCGCGCGGTCATCCTAACCAACCTACTCCGATTTTATAGGCGACGGGAGGCTGGCATTTGATTGAAGCGTTCGGAAAGAATTATCGTCCCCGTTTTGATCCGTGTGAGGAGTTCATTTTCAATTTGAGGGGGTCAAAGGTGGAGAGGACTTGGAGGTACTCGTCACGTGGGAATGAGTGTTGGATTTGGATTTGAATTTATTTGTGGCAGGTGGGGGAAGTCAGACGACAAGGAAGAAATGAAGACTGATTACACGGTGGACTCTCAGTCTCCTCACCACTGGACTTCAGGTAATTGGAGGTGCGGCTCAGAGTGCGGCATTTCATGCTTCGAATATTTCAGTTCGGTTAACGTGGACGTTCACGTGGGTGACGACGGACTACGCCAACTGGGCAGTCCTCATGAGGTGTGCCACTAAGAAACTCTCGTCCTGTTACGATCTTTTTATTCTGGCGAGGGAGCGGACGCTGCCCCCTGCGACGCTGGAGATGCTGAGGAACGTCGCTGAACAACGCGGATTCTCAAGGGCAAACGGAGTCCTCGTTGACCAGACTTCCTGCTGAGGTTTCGATTGCTTGAGAGGCGGGCGGGGATTTAGTGCGTCTGCTTCCAGAGATTCATTCACGTTGAAATAAAATGATTTAAACAAAGAACGTCTTTTTATTCGCATTTGAAACTGTTTTGGAGGTGACCCTCTCGAACTGGACTACCGCATAGAAGTCTTGCGCGCTGGGGGTGGTTATGAGGGGGGCCAGTTGAGAGGGGCTGTTGGAAGCTGAATGTCCCCCTGTGTCGTTATCGAATGAGAAGATCGTGTCTTCTAACAGCGCAGAGCTCGCTTAAGTATTCAACGATAAGCTAAGGGTGTTCCATTGTCCTACGAATTGAGAGTTATGAATGAAAATATTGTAAGAGTTTCCCTCTAATGGGATGTGACTGCCAACACTGCAAAGGGAGTTGAGTCTGAGACGAACTGACTCCCCACCCAAATGAGTACATCATATTCACCTGCACACAATTAAATCCTACATTTCCTTTGTCAACTAAACTATAAAAGAACTTCCGTTCCTTCATCTTGAGCTTCTTCAAACTAACTATGAGTAAGAAAAGGAGTTTATTTAAAGGGGATAAACATTTGAAGAGTTTTACGCCTGGAGATAATCTTCAGCCACCAACTGCCTTACATTGGATTATCCACCTTATTTGTACTATCAAATTAAATGCAGAGGTATGTTATTTATTGCTTTGGAACATGCAAACGCTGTCAGGTTGAAAGTTGTTTTAATTTCTAACTAAACAACCAGTTTGCAAATTCCTTTGCAATAAAAATTATTGACTAATTAATACGAGTTGCAGTTAATGCAACTTTGTGCAATACAAGTGACTTTCAGCAATGTCCAGATTGTGTAGCGTTGCTAAGAGTCGATTAGGCAGCGAATTCTGCCCCGTAGTAACTGCCGGGCCCTTCTTTGTATTATTAAATGGTTAAATCGTGTTGTGTTAAATGTCCGATCATCCGCACCATCACTATCGAGAACACTCGCCATGTCACAGGTCAGTCGGAAGGTCGATGTTACTCTCAATGTCTATATGTATTTAACCCAAAAACACATTTACAATGCACCAGAGACTGCAAAGCCTACTTAACATCTTTTGCATTGATATTTGTATTCAGGTGTTCTGACTATTAATTTGTTTTTACGTTAATTACCTCTCAAGTTAGTCATTCTGCATGAAGAGAATAATGAGACACACGGACAGCAAATACGAAGAAGGAGAGTGAATGTTTTAGAAACAATTCCGATGAAGCTGAGAAGAGACGTGGAGTGAAGGAGTTGTGACTAGACCACGCAGTTCCAGGTCGTACCAAGTAATGGAAAGCAGGATGTTCGAATCTGCCAACAGCTTATTCATACGAGGAGAGGAAGAGGAGAACGAGTGGGGGAAAGGTTCCGGAGGTTAAGAAGGGAACTCAGAAGCAGAAGACTGATCAGCTGGATATAAGGAGGTCTGCCCGAACAAGACAAGCCGGACAGATACAGTAGTTAGGGTTCACTGTGTTGTTCCTTAAGGTGGAAGCCTGTCAATGGAAACGAGAAGTGTTGCCCCATAACGTAACCATGGGTGTTAATTTTTAGCCCAGTCAATTTGGATTTATAGGTTCACCTGTGTCGCCCGTCCTTTTTACAGTATTTTTGAATTTCTGGTTGTTTATTTCAAACCTTTCATTCAAGTTAACCAAAATTTAACACACTCTTACGAAAAGGGATTTTGATACAAAATGTATTAACTTCCACATGTTTAACCTACCCAAACCATGAACAAAGTACCAACATTGGCAGAGAAACTCTCATGATAAAGTAGACATCAGTTTCCGGACGGGACTTGACAGCTCTGAAATTGTGTTATGGTCGCAAGATATTTTTATTGCAACTTTTGTATTCGTATCAAAGGTCAAAATTGATGCAAAAGGGTGTAGTGGGGTTCAAGATACCAAAATGCACAACGCTTTAGTATAATGTGAATTGCAAAATAGACTGGGCTACATGAGGTTGCTTTGAGTAGATTTTAATTTTTGTGAAATCATCTCCTCCTTCAATTCTTGAGCCAAAGAGACGTGTATAGCTTAAATTAATCACAAACGCCTGTTCTGCAATTTGGTCAACTCAGAGTTCCGTTTTTGGCTTTTGTTTCGAAGTTATAGCAAGATTAAGGTTAAGATTAAGAATATCTTTGCGTCTAGAAAAAAATTATAACATCTGAGTTGACCATTTTGTAGAGTAGGCGTTTGTTATTAGTTTAAGCTATAGCACGTCTTTGTAGCTTGAAAATTGACGGGGGAGATGATTTTAAAAGATTAACAAAATTAGCATGGTTTCTTTATGGGGAAAATTTTTCGATTCCATTGACGAGCTTGCACCTTAAGGAAGAGAACGTGTCATGCTATTGTCAATAGGTGCTTAGGTAGGAGGCAGACGAGCTCTCAGACTCTCATTGGAATCTCTACCTAACACACACGCTGACTACACCTCAAACTTTTACTATTTGAGTCCAATAAATGTAAATAATTTGAGGTTAAATTCGCTCGGTATGATTTCTAAATCACAAATCATTACACAAACTTTGACAACAAAAAATATTCGTATTACAACAACAGATAAAATTGAGAGTACGAGGAATATTAAGTGGCACGTCAGAGAATAATTGGCCACTTCTTGGAAACTGAATAAGTCGAAGGTGATCGAGCAAAGTGGAATGGGAGAGATGCGGAGTAGTTTAATGAGGACAAGGAGCGGATTGAGAAAGAAGTGAACAAATTGGCTAACCGGTTTATTAATTGAGAAGAATTCCTGGAAACCAGTCCATCTATTCCTCGTCAGTTGACTTGTGAGTGGAATCAGTTTGGATATAAAAGGCTTAATCTCCTCTGGGGCCTTCAGACTCAAAGACACTTCCACCAAATCAAGTCAGTTGGGATTTGTGGACAACGTAATAGTTAGTGGAATTCATTGAAGCATCACAATGGGTGTGGTTGGTCTGTTGGGACTTCTGATTGGGTCATTCTCGGTCCTCTCTGCGTCCGTTTCCTCCGAAAGTTCCCCTCCCGAATATTCAGCCGCAGATGGAGCGGCTACAGCTTTGATTTTGGCGGTGGATCGCTTGAAACAAGAGACCGCATGGCTAAAGGGGAAGTTGGAAGACGTGGGAATGTCGGAGGAGAACGCTACGGTGAAGTGGACGAAGGAGGTGTCCACAGAGAACGCCTTAACTGCTTTAAGTGTGAATGCACTTTCGTAAGAGTTGGGAGGCCAGACGGCGTTTAACGTCTCACAAGTAAATCCGCCTTACTCCATCGCGCGGTCATCGCACCTAAACAACTTACTCTGGTTTTATAGGTGATGGGAGGTTGGCACTTGATTGAAAAGTTCAGAAGTGGTCGTCATGCCAGTTATATTCCCAGATGATGTGCGGAGAACATTTTCGATTTGAGGGGGTCAACGGTCGCATAGACTTTCAGGTACTCGTCACGTGGGAATAAGTGTTGGATTTGGATTTGAATTTATTTGTTGTAGGTGGGGGAAGTCAGGCGACAAGAGCGGAAATATTAAGGATTATTACTTTACATGGTGGACACCCACTCTCCTAACCAGTGGACGAAAGAAGGTAATTGTTGGTGCGGCTGGGAGTGCGGCATTTCATGATTCGAATATTTCAGGTTGGAAGTCGTGGACGTGGGTGAAGACGGACTACGCCAACTGGGCAGTTCTCTTGTGGTGCACCAATAAGAAACTCTCGTCCTGTGTTGATCTTCATATTCTGTCGAGGGAGCGGACGCTGCCACCTGCGACGCTGGAAATGTTGCGGAACGTCGCTGAACAACGCGGATTCCGAAAGGCACATGGAGCCCTCGTCGACCAAACTGCCTGCTGAGGTGTCGGTTGCTTGGATGGCGAATCATACAGCGCGTCTGCTTCCGGAGATCCGTCCACGTTGATTGAAATAAAATGAATTGAAAGGCAGTTCGAAACGTCGTTTTATTTGCAAACTGTTTTGGAGGTTCTCTTTTGTCGTTTGACTACAGCGTACCAGGCGTTCAAGTCTTGCGCGTTGAGGGGAACTTGGAAGCTGAATGTCCCTTTCGTGCTTATCGAATGAGGAAGTCGTGTCCTGGTTGAGGAATGCCTTGTCTGCCACCCTTGATCAAAGCGGAGATAAGTGCACTGCGGGTGGTGGTGGAGTGGCGTATGTGACTCTCCAAACCCTCAACGCACATCTGCTCTGCCTTCATTTGGTTGGTAGTGTAACTGAAAGAGATATGCGATACGAAATTGATGTTAAAAAGAAACGAACCGTCCGGGGTACGATCCCGGGCACACTGATGGCCGGTCAGATGCTCTACCAACTGTGCTAACTGTCCTCTTATTGACAGTCTGTATGCGATCTCTCCTACCCGTTGCTCTGGTTCACCGTGACCAAACTGGAGCATTGAACACTATCCTACTCACGTTACAGTAGTTTTATTGTTCCTGTAAGCGGCCTACGTTGACCTTTGTACTCCAGTCAACGTTTCTTCGGCTGGAGAAGTTCCAAAGGCATCCGCTGAATATCCGGAAGGGGTTTGTCTTGTGGTGGGTGTCGTGGGATTAATAAGTTCTCAGTGGAAATGGGCGTTTGTGGAGGTCACTTGAGGTCACAATGGTTTTGGAATGTTCGATGGCTGGAAGGGTTCGGGAGGAGGTGTTTATTGGGTGACGGAGTGAATCGCTGGGAGGTTCGGAAGTCGGCTGCCCCGTTGAGTTGACCAGGAGACTTGGCTTTTGGCTATGCTGGATCTCTTGAGAAGTTAATTGAGGAGCAGCGAGTATTCCATTCGTCGCTTAACGCGCACTTCCAACGAGCGGTGGGTGAGGAGTGCGAGGTGAGGACATTTCTGTGACTTCTCCTGACCTTCCAAACGTTCCTTAGGAAGTTCGGAATTTCTGGTGAAGACGCTTTCCAGGCTCGAATGTCTTGAAGACGAGTTGAAATGGAAGGAGGAGGTGAAGGCATTTCCCCACACAAACCCTCCCTCACTTAACCTTTGAACTCTGGTCGTCAGTATCCCTGCGGCTGGAGGGGAAGGCTGTTCTCCGGACACTTAAGCGCTCCGCTCTCACGAGTTCATAGTCATCAGAGGAATGCGGAAAGCCGGTGTGCATTGCGGTGAGTGTTTAAGGAAACCCGTGGAAGGAGTCTTCAGCTGACGAAGGGTAAGCAGGGAGATCACTGGAGGTCACGAGTGAGCTGGAAGGCCTTTTGGATGGAAAGATTTGTTTTAATATTAAATATATTAATTATAAGCCGTTCTAAAGAGATGTCTTATTAATATAAGGTTGATAGGCTGCTCATTTGTACAAAGTTGTCCTCCTTTGGTCTCTTGGATGAAAGAGATTTGCACCCGACTTGGAGTTGCTTATCTCTGGAATGAATGACTCAGTGGACATTTCCTTATGACTTGTTATGTAGGAAATAACTTCTCAGAAGACATGTGCGGTTATCAAAGAACTTCTTATTTCCTGGATCAAATAAACTGGTCAATAAAACCAGAGAGATTAGTCAGAGCTTCATTCATTAAGTGACTTCAACTGAATTAGGTTAACTGAATTAAATCAGCAGGTTGGACATAAAACGCCGAATCTCTTCTGGGGCCTTCAGACTCAAAGACACTTCCACCAAATCAAGTCAGTTGGGTTTTGTGGACAACTTAAGAGTTGCTCAAGTTGATTGGAAGGTCAGGATGGGTGTGGTTGGTGTGTTTGGACTTCTGATTGGGTCATTCGCGATCCTCTCTGCGTCCGTTTCCGCGCAAAGTTCCCCTCTGGAATATTCAGCCGCAGATGGAGAGACTCCAGTGCTGATTTTTGAGGTAGAACATTTGATAGGAAAGACTGTGCGGCTGAAGGGGAAGTTGGAAGACTTGCGCGTGTTGGTGGAGGAGGCCGCAGCGTTGAGGCGAAGGTTGGGGGACGTGGAGGTCAGACTGACCCGAGTGGAGTCGGCTGCGAAAGCCCTGGAGAGTTGGAAGGGAAAGACGGGGGGCCAGTTGGGGTGGACGATGGGGCCGACTGGGTTTGACGTGTCTCGGGTAACTCCGCCTTGCCCCATCGCGCGGTCACCCTAACCAACCTACTCTGATTATTTAGGCACTGGGAAATTGGCTCTGGTTTGAAGACTTCAGAAGTGATAGAAGTCTTTCCCCGGATCCGTGTGAGGAGTACATTTTCAATTTGACGGGGTCAGCGGGCGAGATGACTTGGAGGTACTCGTCACGTGGGAATGCGTGTTGGATTTTGATTTGAATTTTGTTGCAGGTGGGGCAAGTCAGGCGACAAGAAAGACCATAAGACGAATTACACGGTGAATACTGAGTCTCCTCATCAGTGGACGAGTGAAGGTAATTGGAGGTGCGGCGTGGAGTGCGGCATTTCATGTGTCGAATATTTCAGGTTTGGGGGAGTGGACGTGACGTGACGACGGACTACGCCAACTGGGCAGTCCTCATGTGGTGCCATAATAAGGAACTCTCGTCCTGCTGGCGTCTTCGTATTCTGTCGAGGGAGCAGACGCTGCCACCTGCGACGCTGGAAATGCTGAGGAACGTCGCAGAACAACGCGGATTCCCAAAGGCACGCGGAGTCCTCATCGACCAAACTTCTTGCTGAGGCGTCGTATGCTTGAGAGGTGGGGGGGGGGCCTAAGCGACCCTCCTTCCAGAGATCCATCCATGTTGAATTAAATGAATTTAAATGCAGTTTGGAACGTCTTTTTATTTACATTTCAAAGTGTTGTGGAGGTTCTCCTTTGCCAGGCGTTTCTCTTGAGCTTGAATATTGCGTAGACGTCTTGCAGGCGCGGGTGGATGGAGTGGGAGGTTTTCTGGTTGAGACTTGCCTTGTGAACGACCCTTAATCAAACAAGAGATTAAGAAGAAGCTGTTTAGAAATGGGTGAAGTGCGATGTCTGCACGTGAACTCCCAACTCACATCTGCCATCGTTTAGTATGAGAGTTGACCTTTGAACTCAACAGCATCTCTTCGGCTTAAGTAAGAGACGTTCCATTGGCACCCACTGAATACGCAGAGGGCGTTTGTCTTGTGATGAGTTCCGCGTGCTTAACGATAAACTAGAGAGCCCCAATTTTAATGGACATTTGAGAAGGTCCCGAGTGAGTTCGAATGTCGCTTACTTGGAGTTCATTTGACCAGAAGACTTCCCTCTGGAGCCCTTGAGACGTTGGAGGGACCAGTAAGACTCCAAGTGCCCCACCCCCTTTCACACACTTCCAACAACGGAGGAAGTGGGTTCGAAGAGATGCGCAGAAGGAGCTTGCGACCCGTGGACTTCCAACGACCTCGCTTGCCACTTTCAACGGAGTTGCTAAAGGTAGCTCAAGAACGGCCTCTGATGCGTAACGCACTCCCCGAATCCTCGTAAAGGTCACCCGCCTCGAAAAGGTCACTTGAAATTTGCACCCGACTTGTTTATCTCTGTAGTGAATGAATTTGTGCACATTTCCCTATCTGTCCATGAGTACAAAATCACCTCTCAAAAGACTTGCACGGTTATCAAAGAACTTCTTATTCTCCGTATTCATTTCCTGGATCAGATGAGCTGGTAAATTAACCAAGAGAGATTTAGTCAGAGCTTCATTCCTTAAGTGACTAGAGAGTTCACAGGAAAGCTAGCTCAGCTGAACGAGGAATCTGCGGTGGAAGTGGCGAGGCTGCGGGGAGAAGTGAGGCAGGTAGAGGAGACTTCCAGGAATCGCGGTGAGGCGGCTGAGAAGAATGGCGTTGCGATGAAAGTGACGCTGGAGGAGGTTCGTGGGAACGCAGTGGCGACGCAGGAGGAGGTGGATAGGCTGTTGGGTGAAAGTCGACTACTGAGGGCGGAGGTCATTCAGCTGGGGAATAAGTCTGAGTTGGAGGAGCTGCGGAGAAAGTTGGAAGAGTTGCAAAAGTCGGTTGAGGAAGGAGCGAAGGAAGGAAGGCGATCGGGAGGATCGGCGGTGGGGGAACGTGGCTTTCCAGGACCTCCAGGTTTGAAATGCCGCTCGCCTGAACTAAACTTTGCTTATCTGACTGACGGTTTTCTTGTAAGGATTTCACGGGCCTCCTGGAATTCCCGGTATACCAGGAGAGAAAGGAGATCGGGGATTTCCCGGTGGATTTGGTATACCTGGAGAGAAAGGAGATCGGGGCTTTCTCGGTATACCTGGTATACCTGGAGAGAGAGGAGATTATGGAATTCCCGGTGTACCTGGTATACCAGGAGAGAAAGG
Source organism: Isotomurus graminis (assembly GCA_034696565.1). Taxonomy (NCBI): domain Eukaryota; kingdom Metazoa; phylum Arthropoda; class Collembola; order Entomobryomorpha; family Isotomidae; genus Isotomurus; species Isotomurus graminis. The sequence continues at coordinate 11,178 of JAQGAB010000350.1, read as the reverse complement.
AGATCGGGGATTTCCCGGTGGATTTGGTATACCTGGAGAGAAAGGAGATTTTGGAATTCCCGGTATACCCGGGTATCCTGGACCTAAACGAGATCGTGGAGATCCCGGTATACCTGGATATCCAGGATGAAAAGAGGACTAATGACTTCCACGTGGATTCTGTGTAGAAGTTGACAATGATTATCTTTCACATGGGCTTTGTTGTGTTCTCAGATTGTGTTGGATTTAAAGGACCTTACGGATTCCCAGAACATTTTGGAAGGTAAAACTAACGGTTAAGCTCTACTTTAAACATTCTTTGTGCATTCATTTTCTTCCTAATTGGTTTGTAATCTCCTCCATGGGACAAACGCTCATAGTTTATACTGACACGACGCATTTGATGTGTTCTACTTAATTAATTTACTTTTTAATAAACTGGCTACTTGTTTAAGATGTTTAATTCAAACTACCATAGTGGATCAGCTAGTTGTTTTCGAGGAAGACAATGACCAAGTTAAGACTTGAACTTGATTGATTGATTGATAGGCTTTATTATTGTGTTATTCCTCATTTAGTACATTCATACTAGTCTTCCATGAGTAACACTTAAGGAGGATTGAAATTATTAGACTGTGTCATCCTTGTGAGTGAGATCAGGTTGGATATAAAAAGCCGAATCTCTTCTCGGGCCTTCAGACTCACAGACACTTCCACCAAATCAAGTCAGTTGGATTTTGTGGACAACTTAAAAGTTACTCGAGTTGATTGGAAGGTGAGAATGGGTGTGGTTGGTGTGTTGGGACTTCTGATTGGGTCATTCGCGATCCTCTCTGCGTCCGTTTCATCCGAAAGTTCCCCTCCAGAATATTCAGCCGCAGACCGAGAGGCACGGACACTGGTTTTGGAGGTGGAACGGTTGAACGAAGAGCCTGCGCGGCTGGAGGGGAAGTTGCAAGACGCGGGAGTGACGGAAAGGGAGGAGAACGAAACGTTGAATTGGACAATGGAGGTGACCACACAAAACGTCTCAACTGCTTCAGTTGTGAATGGGTCTGCGTGGGAGTTGGGAGGCCCGACGGCGTTTGACGTGTCACAGATAACCCCGCCTTCCACCATTCCGCGTCACCGTAACCAACCTACTCTGATTGTTTAGGCGATGGGAGTATGGCGCTGGATTGAATCGTTTATAAGTAGTGGTCGTCCCTCTCCGGATCCGTGCGAGGAGTTCATTTTCAATTTGACGGGGTCAACGGTCGAGCGGACTCAGAGGTACTCGTCACAAGGGCAATGAGTGTTGGATTTGGATTTGACTTTATTTGTGGCAGGTGGGAGAGGTCAGGCGACAAGCTAGAAATTAAGGGCGATTTCACGGTGGACACTCAATCTCCTCATCGCTGGACGGTTGAAGGTAATTGTTGTTGCGCCTGGGAGTTCGGCATTTCATGTTTCGAATATTTCAGGTTGGTGGTGGTACACGTGGGTAACGACGGACTACGCCAACTGGGCAGTCCTCGTGGGGTGCGTCAATAAGAAACTCTCGTCGTGTAATTCTCTTCGTATTCTGTCGAGGGAGCGAACGCTGCCACTTGAGACGCTGGAAATGCTGCGGAACGTCGCTGAACAACGCGGGTTCCCAAAGGCACACGGAGCCCTCGTGAACCAAACTTCCTGCTGAGGTGTCGCTTGCTTGAGAGGTGGGCGGGGATTTAGTGCGTCTACTTCCAGAGATTCATTCACGTTGAAATAAAAAGATTTAAACAAAGTTTGGAACATCTTTTTGTTTGCATTTAAAACTCTATTGTTAATTACCGTGGACAAGCGACACTCTCGATGGATTAGGGAAGGAGTTTCAGGCAAACCTGGAAGCCGTAAGCAAGTCTCTCTCGGTCCTTGTCGAATGAGGTCGATGGCTGGAAGGGTTCGGGAGGAGGTGTTCATCGGTTGAGGAAGTGAATCGCTGGGAGGTTCGGAAGTCGGCTGCTCCGTTGAGTTGACCAGGAGACTTGGATCTGCTTCGCAGTTTAATTGAGGGAAACAGGGATTATTCCATTCGTAGCACCGCTTCACGCGCACTTCCAACGATCGGAGGGGGATGAATCCGAGGTGGGGACATCTGTGACATCTCCTGACCTTCCGAACGACCCACGTTGCTCAAGGTAGTTCAGGGTTTCTGGTGAAGACGCTCCCCAGGCTCGAATGTCCTGAAGATGAGTTGAATTTGAGGTGAAGGTATTTCTCCCTCACTTGACCTTTGAACTCTTGTCGTAAGCATCCCTGCGGCTCCTCCTCTGAATGCCCCTCCGGGCATCTAAGCGCTCCCCTCTCACGAATACATATCACCGAAAAATGCAGAGCTGGTTATTGGGATGTGATTAACGAAACCCGTGGATTAAGTCTTCAGCTGAGGAAGGGCAGAGTCATTGCGTGTTTATTTCAGTGACAGAAAATACAGAATTGTGATCAACAGTTCTTTTCAGAATCAATTGGGTAATAACAAGAAAACAGGAATTAAAAAGGACGAATCAAGAACAATTTGAAGAGTTCCTTTTGATATTTACATGTTTCTATTAATTATGCTCAACCTAGTTTCTTCATTCTGTAAGTATTAATGATTCTTGTCTCTTCCATAATACATTCTTCATCCCTTAATCTAACAGTAATCGCAAGTGTTTATCAAATTTATTGTAATCAGTACACATCTGCATTAGCCAGCGCATTCCATAGTTTAATACTTTGGTGGAAAAATACATTTTTACAATTCTCACAAATGTTTGAGTTGTTACAGGGGGATTGGGGAAGCTTAGGCGTTTGATTACAACTTAAGGCCTAACTTGAGCAATAGTAACAAACTCTGCTGCCAATGCTCACCGTACCTTCTTTTAAACGCGGTTAAGTATCGCTCACTGCATCATTTTAGTTCATGGAGCGAGCGGAGGAGAGAAAACTCGCCCTGTGTTAAACAAATTATTTCTACAATGTATTGTCCCATTAGGAATTGTGAATTGTCGTCCAATGACTGGCATGTGTCAAAGTAATCGTGTCAAATGTCGAATCAGCATCATCACTGTCTAAGCTACTCACCAAGTTATATCAAATGTCAGTCGACAGGTCGATGGTACCCTAACTGTGTGTTTACTTAACCTGAAAACACATTTCCAATGCAAAAGAGCTTTGTTTAATTATATTTAAACTCGCTTTGTTCAACTTTTCTTTGACATCTCTTGTCACAAACTTCAGTGAATTTTCAGGCGTGAACTTATGAACAAGGCAATTGCACGTTTGTGAACCCAAAGAGACGAAAATTCAGTTCTTCTGGAAATATACAGACACATCTGCTGCTACGTTAAACCACCTGCAAAGTTAATTAATTAACATTAATTAACATTATTAGGTGGCTCAGTTGTTCCCCTCATTCACAATATGAGCACATGAAATTTTCGTATTAGAAGAACAGATGAAATGGAGATTGAGGTGCGAATAAATATTCATTAAGTGGCACGTCGGAGAATGAATTGCCATTTCGTGGAAACTGAACGAAGGTGAATGAGCCACACGGAATGGGAGAGATGCGGAGTAGTTTGACGAAGACAATGAACGGATTCAGAAAGAAGCGAACAAGTTGGCCAACCGGTTTATTAAGTGAGAAGAATTCTTGGAAAGCAGTCGACGTATTAAACATCTGTCGACTTGTGAGTAAAATCAATTTGGATATAAAACACCGAATCTTTTCTGGAGCCTTCAGACTCGCAGACCCTTCCACCAAATCAAGTCAGTTAGGTTTTGTGGACAACTTAAAAGTTACTCGAGTTGATTGGAAGGTCAGAATGGGTGTGGTTGGTCTGTTGGGACTTCTGATTGGGTCATTCGCGATCCTCTCTGCGTCCGTTTCCTCCGAAAGTTCCCCTCCGGAATATTCAGCCGCAGACGGAGAGGCTCCAGCGCTGGTTTTGGAGGTAGGTCACTTGACAGAAGAGACTGCGCGGCTGAAGATGAAGTTGGATGACTTGCGCGTGTTGGTGGAGGAGGAGAAGCGGCTGAGGGCGGAGATGGCGGAGGAGGCCGCTGCGTTGAGGCGGAGGTTGGGGGACGTGGAGGTCAGACTGACCCGAGTGGAGTCGGCTGCGAAAGCCCTGGAGAGTTGGAAGGGAAGGACGGAGGGCCGGTATTTCGGTATTACACTACATTTGATTTCATCTAAACACGTGAAAAAATACAAAAGTCTTGTGGAGTAGTTCAAATGGTCTTTAAAAATCACAATTTGCACCCGCCTAGTTGACACAGGGCAATTGCGTGTGCAGAAATTGAGGCTGCCATTTGAAAGGCATTTAATCCATTAGAGAACACATTGAATATGGCCTCATAAATAGATCAGCAATGAAACTTAAATTAGAATTAGGGTTTTATGTTGGTTTAGAATTTATTAATATTTGTCATTCACCTCATTTAACTATTATTTCTTTATACATGAAAATGTTTAATGTTTTAAATATATTTGTAGTACTTTCTAAATGCCAAACCAATTCACTTGGCTTAATGTAGCTTAATGGTTATATTACAGAGTAATTGCTTATACTATGATCATTTTTAAAGCCATTTTCTGATAAACATTGATGAAATGACTTCAAAAATTAGTTCTACTAAGTTTCTAAAACATATTCTGCTTTGCTTTAAAGCAGTTAGGCAATAATTGATTTTTTTTAAATCAATTCATAATTCATATAAGATCATAAATGATCTTCATGAACATGTTATCGTTCCACAGATTAAAACATAGACAGCCATATGTTAAAGTACTTCACTTGTCTAAGCTGAATTATCCACAACCTTTGAAGGAAAATTTTTGTTCGAAAAAATATTATATTCATAGTTATTCTATTTCGATGTTCCCAGAAGAAGTCAAGCAATGCTAACATAAGCCCGACTGCTAAAGCATAAAAAACTGTTTGAAGGTTTCCATTAATAACGAGCTTCCTTACTGTATACCTTGATATGCTGGATGTTCGGTTTCTAGTAAATTTGGGTCTGTTAACCGATTCAAAAATTGCATACCATTCCTTTAGTTTGTGATACAATCCAGACTCAAACAATTTCTGGAAATAGAATGAAACTTTTGAAAGTCTCCGTCTCGAAAAGTACCAACCAACCATAGAGGGAAATACTTGTTCATTTGATTTAAAGAACCTTCTGTCAACGTAATATTTCGAGAGATAGTCAAACTCCCACCTGATGTTCGATGTGAGGTCCACATAAGCCACTTTTCCACACTGGGTTATCTCCTCCTCAATGGCATGCGGAAGAAGACGCTGGTAATCTTCTCTTGATGATAAATTGAATTGTCGCAGAGACTTGGGCAGTCTAAATTGACCACTTCCTACAGTTAACATAACAGTACACCACGATGCCCATAACGATGGACCAATAGTGTGTTTTAATGATTTAGTAGGTCTTTTCTGTTCGGTCCAATTTGTTAAAATATGCAAATTTCCTACCAGTTCTGCAGTAACCAGTTCTTGTAGTGGAAAATGCAAGGAAACATTCCCCACTGTGACCAAATCTATAGTAAATCGTTTTGCTTCTTCCACAAAATTGTTAATTGGCATTGAAATAACGGCAAACGCAGTTCTTTCTAATCCTTTCATAACCTTTATACTACATTCTGGTTTTCTCCCATAAGCAACACATCCGTTTTGATCGTCAAGAAGGTCAGAGTATCTTTCAACACTTGCGTTTTTAAGTGGGGATGAAACTGTGGAAATCCCTACACCTTTGTACCCATTCGTGATAACAATAAACGCTAATAAGAACCCAGTTATAAATACCCGAAACTTTTGGCCCTGCTCAATATCCGACAGAGTGGTTCTGGAGTTTTCAAAGAGAAACGAAGCAACGAGAATCAAATATGAAAACTCATTACTGTGTTGGTTTAGTTTACATAACACTTTCACGAATACCGGAATAATTAGGATCACTCCGAGAACTAGAAACCAAACAGCAAGCTCAAGGGCTTTGTGATACGCCTCCAAATTGTAATGCCTTTGGGCATAGCACGTTAGAAAGCTGTACGATGTTGAATCGACAAAAATCAACGCAGAATCTCCTTGAAGATCAGACGCATGATTTGTCAAAGCAATATCAGCAGTTGTTAAACTAAATCTTTGCTCCACGTAGATTGAAACACAACCGTGATCAGGGCTATTGCACTTTTGATAGTGTATCCATTCCACAGATTGATAAGGCGGTTCCTGCTTCGCAGCAACAGTTGCGTTGCAGATAGTAATTAAGATGTTTAGAATATCGTAGTAGAAATGCGTCATTGTTAGTCCGCGTATGATAAAGTTGTTAATGTTCTGTTGAGCCTTTTTAAGATGTTTTATTTCGTTATTGAAAGATTGAAGTCTTAATCTCCAATGTTTACTGAAATAAACTGCAGCCATTTTGTCCATCCACGGAATAAATTGAATTGTCGCTTGTCCAAATCGTTCTTCAGAAGAACTCGAATATTCAATTCAGTCAACAGAATTTTTGCAACAGATACAAATGTAAAAGAGTCGAGGAATTCCATTAGAACCTTCAAGGATTATTGACAATAGAGAAACGTCAACGTTTAATGTATACAGGTTAATGATTTGCATGTCATTGTCCAAGAAAGCTGACAGCGAAGATTTTGAATAAAGAAGAATGTACATGTGCAGCTTTGTTAGTTTTGCAATCGATGGAGTTTCTCCAAATAGAAGTTGAAACGTTTGATCAACAGATAATTCAATACTTTTAATTTCATTGCGTAGTATAAATTTCAGGTCCTCTTTTACTGAATTCGTTTGAACTAAAAGGTTAAGCAACCTTATATTTCGTTTTAATTTGATCCTATCAAAATCGGTTTTTGCCATATCCAGTTGTTGAGTTAGAAGTTTTAACTTCATTTCATTAATGAGCTTTTCATTAATCGGAAAGGGACATTTAATCACGACAATTACGCAGCGTAGGGTTTTAAATAAAGGATTAAGCGAATGTAAATCTTCATAGGACTTTGCAATCGGAGACTCACTGATCTTATTAAGTGTCACAGGCTCTGTGTGAATATATCCAGCCAATCCATCACCACTGTAAACGATGTGTACATGACATGGAGAAGTAGTAAAAGGAAATTGTATTGCTATGACATTTACAGCTGCAGAGAAACCGAGAATCAAAAACTGTGCAAGGTACTGTTTCATATTTAGATTGCAATTTTATGCACTACGACCGAAATAATGGAAATAAATCTACTTATTCTGTATTACAAGTTTTGCAAGGAACTTTGTAGTATTTAAAAATAATAAAATATTTGCCTTAAAAGCTGACTACTGAACTAGATTAAACGGCAGACTAGCGGGTAAGTTGGGTGGAAAGAAAGGTTTGATTTGGAGAGCTAACATATACAAAAGGCAAGATTATATTGCTAAAGAGATTTTTGCTACAAAAGTCCATCGATTTTCTAAGAATGCTTGCAAAGCATGGAGAGAAAAAGTTATTTTAGTTTATGTTGCGAGTTGTGTAAGCATTTTTAGTCATTGAATAAAGTGCACTTAAATATTTGACGAGGCACTGGCAAACGCTGGTGATTCGGTGATATCCAAACATTGCAAAGCATTAGAGCATTTGGCTATTTAATAGAAAGAACCTGACAGTTAATTATTCAGCCGGTCATTTTCTGGTGGAAGAGATAGTTGGAATATGCTTCAAGTTTGATTAGAATTATCAGGTTTTTCCACTAGATAAGCCGATTGAACATTTCACCCAGCTTGGCAAGCATGAAAGCCAAGTTATGGTGGTCAATGCTGAGTTGTAAAAGGTTTCTGCAGTTATTAAATGTATGTTTTAATATCTTGGAGAGCTAACAACTTTACATCATAATACAATAACGAACTGTTATGACAGAATTTAAAAGGTGGTTCGAAACTCGGATCCCCCGTTGCTAGGACACCTGAATGGACAGAAAGAATCTGTGACCTAGAACCCCAGCTGATTTTCCCTTCCACTCCCTCCAGAACACTTAAAGACAGCTGACGACCACGAAGACTTCCTCTGCTGATTTTAACCAAATCCCGTCCAATCAATTTGCAAACACACTTTCCCTGAAGGGCCCAACTGAAAACAACTAGCCAAAACAGCTCGTCTCAAAAAGTCTACAAGAAATTAATTTACTGGAAACTCTATAGAATTCGCAAATAATATGAGTAATTTTGAAGGTTCGCGAATTCTTGAGTTTCCAGTGAATTAATTTCTTGTAGCACTTGTCTCGTGTTGAGACAGACAATTTGTGCTTCTTACATAAAGTTTTCAGGTATTTGGGAGGTCATTTAATGAACTACTAACGGAGGGGTCTCGTGCTGAAGTCGGTTTTCGTTCATGATAAACGTGTCGCTGGTCACATGGATATTTCAAACGGTTTCTAGTTTTGTCCCTTCTTTCGTCTCCCCAAGTTTTTCGTATAATCGGATGTTTTTGGTTTTGCTCGAAGATCCACACTTTGTGGCGAGATTCAACTTTCGTGTATCCGTGAATAAATGAATTATAATAAACATTCGAAATAAAACAAATCGAATATTCTGTGTGTATTTATTAGTTTGAATTTCTTAGCCACAACTTTCATGCCTGATAAATTTTCGTGGCTGCTTAGAGGACGAGCCCCAGCAAATACCAAGGAAGAATTATATTTGTGTTTGTGTGGGTGTGTTCCGAGGAAGATGCAGGTCCTATCCACAGATACCAGAAGGTGTGGGCGGGGCGGCGGGGCCTTTAACATTAAGTGAATAGTGGCAACAGTTTGGAGAGGCATGGAATGATTCCTTTGTGTGGCATTGCGGGGAAATTCACAATGTCCGGATGTAAGTTGTTATTTCAATAACCACACACAACACACACACATTCCTTCAATGGCACACAATGAGGTGTATATGAAATATTCTGATGATTAGTATTTCGATACTCTCGAGTCGTTTAGCCAGTAAAATTGAAGGACAAGCGAATATTTCGTTCCGTTTCCTCGGAAGTAGAAGAAGTCTGTGACAACCAAATGTTCAGTTTAATCCAGGAAGGAAGTTTACACTTTTCATAATAATAAATATTCGTACAACAACCTCAGATGAAATAGAGATTGAGAGTGCGAGGAATATTAAGTGGCACTTCGGGGAATGATTGGCCATTTCGTGGAAACTGAATCAGTCGAAGGTGAATGAGCCACAAGGAATGCGTGCGAGATATGCGGAGTAGATTGACGAGGACAACGAGTGGATTGAGAAAGAAATGAACAAGTTGGCCAACCGGTTCATTAAACGAGAGGAATTCTTGGGGAGCAGCCCATATATTCCTCGTCAGTTGACTTGTGACTGAAGTCAGGTTAGTTACAGATCGCCGAATCTCTTCTGCAGCCTTCAGACACAACGAAACTTCCACCAAATCAAGTCAGTTGAGATTTGTGGACAACTTAAAAGTTACTCGATTGATTGGGAGGTCAGAATGGGTGTGGTTGGTATGTTGGGATTTCTGATTGGGTCATTCGCGATCCTCTCTGCTTCCGTTTCCTCCCAAAGTTCCCCTCCGGAATATTCTGCCACAGACGGAGAGGCTCCAGCGCTGGTTTTGGAGGTGGAACACTTGAACGAAGAGACTGCGCGGCTGAAGTGGAAGTTGGAAGACGTGGGAGAGGCGGAGGTGAACGCAACGTTGAAATGGACGAAGGAGGTGACCACAGAGAACGCCTCAACTGCTTTACGTGTGAATGCACCTGCGTGGCAGTTGGGAGGCCAGACGGCGTTTAACGTGTCACAGGTAACTCCGCTTTCCTCTATCGCGCGGTCATCGTACCTAAGGAGCTTACTCTGATTTTATAGGCGATGGGAGGTTGGCACTCGATTGAGGAGTTCCCAAGTTCTGTTCGTAACGCTCCGGATTCGTGTGGGGAGTACATTTTAAATTTGAGAGGGCCAACGGTCGAACGGACTTGGAGGTACTCGTCACGTGGGAATGAGTGTTGGATTTGGATTTGAATTTGTTTGTGGCAGGTGGGGAGGTCAGGCGACAAGGAAGAAAGGAAGGTTCATTTGACGGTGGACACCCAGTCTCCTCATTATTGGACGCTTGGAGGTAATAGGAGGTGCGGCTGGGAGTCCGGCATTGAATGTTTCGAATATTTCAGGTTGGTTGCCGTACACGTGGGTGACGACGAACTACGCCAATTAGGCAGTTCTCTTGTGGTGCATCAATAAGGAACTCTCTTCCTGTTTTAGTCTTTCTATTCTGTCGAGGGAGCGGACGCTGCCACCTGCGACGCTGGAGATGTGTGAGGAACGTCGCTGAACCACGCGGATTCTCAAAGGCACGCAGACTTCCCGTTGACCAGACTTCCTGCTGAGGTGTCGATTGCTTGGGTGGCAAATCATTAAGCTCGTTTCCTTCCGGAGATCCGCGTTGAATTAAAATGAATTAAAATGCAGTTCGGAACGTCTTTTCATTTGCATTTCAAACTGTTTTGGAGGTTCTCCTTTGAGAGGCGACACTCACGAACTTAACTCCCACGGACAACGCGTTGATGTCTTGCGCGCTGGGGGGAACTTGGAAGCTGAAAGTCCCCCTTCGTCATTAAGGTCGTGTCCTGGTTGAGGAATGACGTGTCTGCTGCACTTAATACCCTATTAAGAACAGTCGAATGTCTGGAAGACGAGTTGAAATTGAAGGTTGAGGTGAAGGTATTCCTCTTTCACTTGACCTTTGAACTCTGGTCGTCTGGACCTAACAGGCCTCGTCTGCACAAGACACTCCACCCAGACTTAAGCACGCACGCCACTTAAGCGCCCCAAAGACTGATGGAAGGTGAGCTGCACGACCCCCTCAGTTTCCACTGGACCCCTTTGCCACAGCCGCTACTCTCCCGCAACTCAACGAATGACCTCTGACCTCCCCTTCAATAAATGAACATCAATTAAACAGGTGTGTTGAGATTAATAGCAATTGAGATTTATTGGGTCGAATGGGGAGCGGAGGGTGGAGCACTTCAAGCAACGCAGCTCGACACTCAACAGCAGATCCAATGCAAACAACTACAAAACTTAGAAAACAGAATGTTAAAGCCTTCTCATCATTGGAGGATAGGGCGGTGAGTAGTGTGGACGGGATGCGTCTAATACTCCTCCCCTCCTTCGCCCTCTCCCTCCACAG
>JAQGAB010000349.1:0-29713 GCA_034696565.1 Isotomurus graminis | reverse complement strand
CTAGTAGCATCAGGAGTCCGGCCATATACCATAATGCCCACCTACAACACTCCAATCCGAAGATATAGTGACATGCAGCTGTGACATACTCCCCCCTTTTGAAAAAAAAATCCGTTTGCGCAATACTTCATTGTTTTTATTCTTAAACGCTTAGATACAGTTCTAACATGTCTAAAAATTATTTAATTATCGTGAGCAATGAAGAGGTCCCTCGGTATAGGGCTGGTCAGCCCTATACCGATTCCAGTCAGGACCTGCAAGATAATGCGAAGGACGACCCTCAGTGTTGAAAATACACTCCAAACAGATGATTTCTGCGTTAAGGGGACAGCTCTGAAGGAAAGAGAAGGAGTAGAAGCACGGTGACCCCTGCCATCCTCAGCAGGACTTGACCCATCTTGCTGAGGGAAGTCGGTTCGAGCCCCGACCGGATGACTCAGCTCCTGAGACAATTCGGGGTTAGTGGAAGGTGACTTTAAAGGAATATCGGGTGACATTAAGAAGCTGCAGTCATTATCAGCCTTGTTGGGCAAGGCATTCGTCCACTAGTTCACTCTCAGAAGCTAAGTCTAAGCTAAGCTAAGAAGGTTAGCTTGGAATATTGCCCAAAATGCGAATAAAATATGTATGAGAAGTTATTTTTATTTTGTAACATTTACAGTAAAGTTAAATGTAGATAGAGCCTTCCAAATAATAATTTGTAGTCTCAAGTTGCCTCACTTGGTGACACGAGTCACCAACTTCATGGCACGTGTCACCATATACTATTATTAAGTTGCTATTATCTCTGGAACCTGCAGGGGTAGGAACATGAGGTTTGGATATAATATAGATTACTATATATAGGTTAAATAAGCTAAAGGTCAAAGTAACATACGCGCAGATTATTGAGCGCTGCGCGCTTTTCCAAATTGTTTCTTTTTAGGGGAATTGAATATGGGCTTCAGTATGTGGACTTCAGAGGAATAGTGGAGATCAGAGTAATCCCACTAGCTTAGCATAGGGAAGGTATAAGGATAGAGTAGCGTTAGGGGGAATTCAGAGTATTGCTCTACTCTTCAGAGGATATCTGTAACTAGGTTATTCTAGGCTATTACTCCCTAGATGTGAGTTTCATTCATTTGTCATTAATTTAATATTCTAATTAATAAGTTAGCGTCTCTTCCGGGTTCAACCTGAGTCTCTTATATTTCTACTTAGATTATATCATTCAGTCTAATGCTCTTGAGTTGAGATGTTCTGTTTCCTTGTTTAGGCTAATAACAATTATGTCTCAACTTGCCTCTTAATAACGTGGAATCCCCAAGTTATATTCAATAAATAATTCCTTTTATTATGTACTTCTTCGTGCAATAATTAAAGCGTTTATTTCCACGTCACTAATTCAACGATGTCTACCCTCCTGCGCGGTGATCCCCCAGGACGTTAGGACTTCACTCAGCCCAGCAGAACCTAGCCGTTACAATTTGCACAAAATTAGCCGATTCGAACAAACAAGTTGGATGTATGTGTGGAAAGTCTGCACTCAATAGAAGATGCGTTCTGCGTGCATGGGTTTGCGGACCGGAAGGAAAAGGAACGAAACGCAAACGAAAAAAATGCGTGGGAACGGAAGCCAAAATCGCAGTGATCAGCTGCACGCAAAAATAATGTGCATTATTGCAAGTGCAAAAAGATAACTCCATTCATATCAGTCCATTTTCCCTGTGGTTTTCTATTGTACAGATTGAACAATAGCTTGTTTCAAAGCTACAAACATTATATACTACTGTAACTACTTATAAGTAACTACTTATAACTAGAGAAGTTTTAAATGTTAAATGCAGCAAGAATTGAATTCAAATATTTGTATCCATATCCGTTGCATTGAAAATTTTAAAATCAGAAATAGTTGCGAGTGTCAAATACTGTTACGAAAAATAATGCCAGCATTTGAATTATTAATTTAGCAGCAAAATTTCCCAAATTTGATTGTCCAATTTGGAAAGTATTTAGTTACAATAAACTCGCTTAATTAAAATAAAAAGCGTATCAACTCATCTCATTAGCTCTGAACGTTGTAATTTTTTAAATATTTTTGTAGTTTTAATATCGGTTAATTTAGGCTTATAGGATCACGTGTGGTGCTTACCGTCCGTTGCCTATTTCCAACTTTGGGATTGAATAACTCCCACAGTTTTGATTTGTACACGTTGAGCTTGGTGACTGTCACATGCTTCACTTACTCATACTTAGTGCTTAAGTGTCAAAGGAATTGCCAAAATTATGGATAGCAGAGACTAAACTCGGCTTGGCTCTTCTCCACAACATTCACAGTCCCAAGATATTAATAATTTGAGAAACTTTGATTTCCGTGTAGACGTTCGAAATGTGGTAGACGTTGTAGTTCAAAGTGGAACAATTGCCGTCGATGACGACAGCAGAGGCAAATCGGGGTTTGGCTTCTCTCCACCACTTTAGCAGTCAAAAGCTATTAATATGTACAAAGTAGAAGTTCAAAATCGTTGAAGCAGTGTGCTTAAATAGAGATTTAGTGTGAAACAAATGATCTTGCTAAGGAAAACACGATTATCAAAATTGGAAATTGGCGTCCACAATAAGTGCTAGAGGCACTTAAGTTATTTAACTAAGAATTATTTGTACCTTAAACAATCACCAATTGCAAAATGGACTGGGCTAAAGGAGGCTGCTTGGGTAAGTTTTTATAACATAACTAAATACAAAACTACGCCAAGCAGTCATTAGATAAACTCAGTAACATGAAACAAAACAGATTTGTACTAACTTCTCGGGATTTTTAATTTGCAAAGTTGTTTTAAAATATCAGCTTTATTAATTTAACAATTCGGGGGCAAGCCCCGAACCCCCGGTTTTGCTTTTCGTTATTATGAGCTTCTAAAATTCTGTCGAGCATGTAAATGACAACGGTTTTTAGGTTATTTCAATATTATTGCAAATTCCCTTCTAAAATCATTAGTCGAGGTTGACCGATCATGCTGAAAAAATTGTTAGGAATCTACATTTACTCCTCGGATGTTGTGTGCAAAGCTTCAGCATAACTTCCAAATTTGGTCTTATTTACATATGACCCGCATGGGTATTGGACCCTAATGGGTCACTAGGTTGACCGATCATGCTGAAAAGTGTGTTAGGAATCTACATTTACCCCTCTGATGCTGTGTGCAAAGTTTCAGCATAGCTTCCCAGAGTGGTCCTATTTACATATGACCCGCATTGGTATTGGACCCTAGTGGGTCACTAGGTTAACCGATCATGCTTAAAAGTTGATAGGAATCCCTTTAGGAAGCATTTACCCCTCTAATGCTGTGTGCAAAGTTTAAGCAGCCTACCTATCTCCGTTCTTAAGTCATCGTGGGAACAGACAGACAGACAGACGACAAGGTGATCGTATAAGCCCAAATTGACTGGGCTAGAAACACGCTATCGCTCAAGCTTGTGCGTTAACTAACCACGGAAATGATAAACTAGGTATGTTAATTGAGTTGCATGTTGAAAAGTCTAAGGGTAGAACGTGGATCGTATCTGTGTTTGAAGTTAGAGATGCAAATAGGATAGAACTTTTACTTAAAGATATCAGTCTGACACTCTTGATAACCACTGATGAGTGACAGATTACAAGAAGAACTCTTTGGGGATGAAGGCGAATGAGGGTATCACAATTGTTATCAAAAGTCGGCGAACAAGTGCATAACCATTAGACAAGTCATTCGTTCCCCTATGAAAAACACGAAACCTTTGTGTACTCATCATGTAGTTCTTCGTATTGACCAAGAAAGCAGTACTAATGGCAGATTAATGAAGTGATTAATGAATCCACAACTCGGTAAGCGTATGCACCTTTCAAACTGGTTCATATGCTCATAATCATATGGAAGGTAGACCGACGAAGCTGCGTCTCCTCTAACCCCACAAACACACAACACTGTAAAATTTATTGCATTAACACACGTTAAAGTTTATCCAAGAGACCTCTCTCTCTATTCAAATACCTTCACATCTTCAAACCATCTCATAAACCATATTATTTAAATGCTCAAACCAATTGCATTTCAAACAACTTGATTGCACGATGACGACGAGAGAAATGAATAAAATAACCACCGTGCAATTCAAAAAGTTTCTTAAAATGGATAACCCCACATAATCCTCATATAACATTTCTTTAATCCACAGGGATCACCTTCTTACTCTCTGTCAATCTCTAAACTCTAAACCTCAATTGAGTAACTTGACTTACAATATGAGTTATTTATGAGTTATAATATGAGTTACTATTTCAAGTTATCAAATAATGTAAGAAATCTCTCGCAACAACCAGAAAGATGATAAGATTGTTAGGCGTCACTTATTTCCCTGGCTAAATGCACTTTTCTATGTACGTAAGTGACCAATTATAATTTACAGAATGTCCGATTACAACAAAATCATAAAACTTCAAAAGATAGCACAGATGCAGGATCAGTAGTTGGGAGTGACAATAGGTTAATAATGCAATATTTATTTACGAAGATATTTGGTACATGCAACATAACTGTATCAAAATGTCTAAAAGTTGTTACCATTTAACAATTCATTTATGAGACTAGAGAGTGTGTGCGTGTTTAAGTTATGCAAGCAAATTCGGGTGAAATTACAATCAGGCATAAGTGACTTTTAGCTGGGAAGCCTCCAGAAAGTGTCCAACAATATGAAGATTCTCTACCCCGCATGAATCTATGATAAAAAAAGAACCAAAACCTTACTACGAAAACAATATCTCTAAACATTTTAAACTCACATCACAGGATCATTTAAGAAATGATAATGTAATCATTAATTTTCTTACTGTAATATTCATGTAAATGGTCAAACGTAGGAGATTTACTTTGAACATTAACCAACCTGCATAGAACTCTTCATGTTTTTGATGACAATATTCCTTTATAATTAAACCACCTTTGTGAACCTTAGACCTTAACCAAGAATGCAATGTTGGATTGAGTGAATCTAAAACTGAGCAAACCCTGGAACTCAGACGATAAATAACAACAACTATCCGGATTGTTTAAAGAATAAAGATAGGTTCTTTCCTTGTGTAACTATAGACGAACAGACAGGGCAAAGCAGAGACAAACATTGCTTAAAATTCCTTGATGTGCAGTCCGATAGCAGCCTGTGCACAACTGCAGTAATTGTACAGTTTACAATGCTTTTTATACTCAGCGATTGACCTAATTTACCAAGAGCATTGTCAAAGTGCCATTCACCTGAAGACACTGCTGAAGGAAGGACGTGCCGGCAAAGTTGCCTCTCAATCTTTCTCACTTTAGAAGACTCTCTCTCTCTCTCCCTCTGACTCTTATGCCTACACATCCTTCCTTCAGCAGTGTCTTCAGTTGAATGGCACTTTGACAATGCTTTTGGTGATTTAGGTCAATCGCTGAGTATAAAAAGCATTGTAAACTGTAAAATTACTGCAGTTGTGCACAGGCTGCTATCGGACTACTCATCAAGGAATTTTAAGCAATGCTTGTCTCTGCTTTGCCGTGTCTGTGGGCGATCCCAGTGGATCTAAAAGTTTAATCTTAATAAAATTATCATAACTAGATATTTGCACCTGCCAATAGATATAAGACATGTTCTATGTTGATTATGTGCAGATACCCAGATAAAAGGTTATTGGAATAGACGGCCGTTGGTTGTAATTTCTCTCGTCGTCATCGTGTAATATAGTTGTTTGAAGTGCAACTGGTTTTAGCATTTAAACAATATGGTTTTTGAGATAAATTAAAGATGTGAAGGTTTTTGTATAAAGGGAGAGGTCCTTTGGGTACACTGTTACGTGTATGAATGCAAAGAATTATTCAGTATCGTATGTTTGTGGGGGTAGAGGAGACGCGGCTCTGTCTTTCAACCTTCCATAAGTTAGTGAGCATATAAACCAGTTTGGAGTGTGCAAACCTAGTTGTGAATTCATAAATCAACCATTAGTACTGCATTCTTGGTCAATACGAAGAGCTACATAAGAAATCCACAAAGGTTTCGTGTTTTGCATAGAGGAAAGAATGTCTTGTGTAATGGTTATGCACTTGGTCACCAGCTTTTAATAACAATTGTGATACCCTCATCGGCCTTCATCCCTAAAGAGTTCTTCTTGTAATCTGTCACGCATCACTGGTCATCATGAGTGTCAGGCTGTTATCTTTCGAAGCTTTCTATCACATTTGCATCTCAAATTTCAATTACAAACACAGATACGATCTACGTTCCTCCACCCTTAGACTGTTCAACATGTAGACAAGACTCATCTTAACTGCATCTATCTCCTCCAAATTCTTATCAATCGAGATACCTTTCACTTAACTCACAAATTCTTTGACTTCTCTAGACACAAACTTCAAAACTTATTTTTTAATATTTAAGTGAAGTAGTTGTTCTTCGAAGAAGAAATATTCTTTTTTTTATGGTAGTAAGTGAATAAGCTTTGTAATGTAGTAGACGTGAGAAGTCGTTTAAGTAGTTTATGTCGTCCGCATGATTCTAAAGTTACTAGTTTTATGATTTAACAGCGTTTGTTAATTGTTTCATATTATAATTAAGAATCGTAAAACAAAAAGACATGAATAATTCATCGAAAAAGGAAAGGAAAGGAACGGCAGGCTAAAATATGTCTCACAAATTAATTTAAAAGTTACTACGTTAAGAACAAAAGTGCGTTGATACGCTTTGTGTTTTCATTTTCAATTCAATGTAGCGAGTTTTATGTAAATAAATTCTGAAAACCCTTTCCAAATTGGCGAAACATAACATTGGAAAACCAAATTTAAAAAAGTTCCGAAACGTTATTAGCCAATGGGAACTATGTCTAATTCTAAAATTTTCAATGCATCAGAAAGGGTTACACATAGTTCAATTCAGTTATTGCTGCATTGCACATTTCAAAATTCTAAATAGTTACGGTTGAATCTTTGAAACAAACTATCGCTCAATGTTAATATTAGATTACCATAGACATAATACACAATATATGGGAACCTTATTTTGGTACTCACAAGTTGGTCGTCGCATTGAAACGAGTATCTCTTCTGTGGGCGCTTTGTCCTTAGATGTGTGTGATAAGGTTAACTCATCTTAATTATTAGTATAAGTATAAGTCAACTTTATCGACATTTCTGGTTCAAGCATAGCTTGTTCTTCCACCGGTGTCTGCATCTCATAGAGACGGGAACTCTATGAAGACCTCAGGTCAGGAGTACGTTCCTAGCACTTAGTAACCTTTCCTGAGGTACATATTCCGTACTGACCACACCTAACCATGTTATCATTTTTCTGTTTATTTCGAGTGATTGTTTACATTATCTCATAACTTGATTTAGTGTCAAAGATAACTCATATTTTAAGTCAAGTTACTAAGATGAGGTTGAGTGGTTAGAAAAAAACCGAGAGAGGAGGTGATCCCTGTGGATCAAAGAAATGTTCTATGTGGATTATGTGCGGATACCCAGCTTAAGAAAGTTATTGGATTGAACGGTGGTTGTTTTATTCATTTCTCTCGTCGTCATCGCGTTATATAGTGGTTTGAAATGCAATTGGTTTGCAATATCGTTTATGAGACAGATTAAAGATGTGAAGGTTTTTTAATAGAGGGAGAGGTCCCTTAGATAAACTTTGACGTGTGTTACTGCAAAGAAATGCTTATTATTGTGTGTTTGTGGGGTAGAGGAGACGCCGCTTAGTCGGTCTACCTTGCATATGATTATGAGCATATAAACAAGTTTGGAGGGTGCATACTGAGTTCTGGATTCATTAAATAACCATTATTACTGCATTCTTGGTCAATATGAAGAACAAGCGGTGTTCAGCGGAATATCAAGCGCATTATGTGATATATGCAGATGGAACTAAATTCACACACCTAGTTTATACCAGTCTATCATTTCCGTGGTTAGTTAATGCACAAGGTTGAGAGATAGCGTGTTTTTAGGTAATTCTAATACAACAAAGGCAGCTATATCAAAATTAGTAACCACTGCTAAGAATGTTTAATTCGCCAGGTCGAATATGATTTAAAAACCTACTCCAAGCAGCCTTTAATAGCCCAGACAGTTATGTAACTGTGATAGTTTATAGTACAAATATTCCTTAAATGCTATTACTGAATCTAGTGTCTCTGGCACTTATTGTGGACGCTAAATTCCAATTTTGATAATCGTGTATTCCTTAGCAACATTTTTTCTGATTCCTTTGACACTTAAGCACGAAGTATGAGTAAGTGACGCATGTGACACTCACCAAACTCAACGTGTACCAATTAAAACTGTGGGAGTTATTTAATCGCAAAGTTGGAAATAGGCAACAGACGTTAAGCGCCACCCTTGATCCTATAAGCCCAAATTGACTGGAATAGAGACAAAGTTATTTCAAACGTTACTACGCTCAGAGCAAATGAGATGAGTTGATACGCTTTGTATTTTAATTTAGCGAGTTTAATGCAACTAAATACTGAAAATTCTTTCCAAATTGGACAATCAAATTATGGAAAGTTTCCTGGTAAATTAATAAAGCAAATGCATCAGCTGGCATTATTTTTCGTAACATTATTTGTCAATCGTAACAATTTTGTTTAACATTTTCAATGCGACGGAAAGGGTTACACCTATTTAAATTTAATTATTACTGCATTAAACATTTAAAACTTCTCTAGTTATGAGTAGTTACTTATAAGTAGTTACAGTTGTATATAATGTTTATAGCTTTGAAACAAGCTATCGTTCAATCTTGAACGTTAGAAAACCACAGAGAAAATGGACTGATATGAACTGAATGGAGTAATCTTGTTGTCCTTGCAGTAATTCACATTATTTTTACGTGCAGCTGAACACTGCGTTTTTGCCTTCCGTTCCCCCGCATTCTTTCGTTAATTTACTTTCCGGTCCGCAAACCCACTACCACGCATGCAGAACGAATCTTCTAATGAACGAATACATAATATATGGGAATCTTGTTTTAGTACACACAATGTGGTTGTGACGTCGAAACAAATATCTCTCCCGTGAACGTATGCTTTATCTTTAGGTCTGTGTGACAAGTTAAACTAACATATTACAAGTAGAGTGCAGACTTTCCTAACCTACATCCACAACTTGTTTGTTCTTAGCGGCTTCCTCCTAAGTATTTTATAGTGTAAATAAAAATAACGTCTCATACATATTTTACACGCATTTTGGGCAATGAGCAAAAGTAACCGTTTCTGACAAGAATATGATTATCCCATAATAATTATCGTGTCCAATGTTTTTCAACGCTGTCTGTCAAACTTCAAGTTAAGAAATAATGAAATAACTGATATTGAACACACAAGCCATTTCATTTGTACTTTTATTTTTGGAGAAAGAAGTACTTGGCCACGTTCTGTGTAACCACACCGTATGTGTACTCAACCGACCTATCAACCTTATTTGTTTCAAGCCCTTGTTATTACGTTATTAATAGAAGTAATTCTTCTTCTTGAGTTAACTAAGTAGTAAATAAACATTTAAAATCCGAGGCTATGATAATCAGACTGATATGAAAGAGTGACTTGTGAATATTTTGAATCACAAAATTTCAAATCCCTAGATTCAGGGCACCTCAAACTTAAACACATTGGATTAAATTGGGAACCCCATTTGTGTGGTTTAGGTAAATTTTTATTTATCAAAAATTATTTTGAAATGTTAAGAAAACGTTTAGGAATTAAAAAATTTAATTCCTAAACGATTCTTAAAATTTGTTTTAATTTTTAAGTCCAATTTCCAGAAAGGCCGAATTTATGGGGTAAACCCCCACTTTTCGGTATGGGCAACTTGACACCGCCATAACTTGGCTTAAAGTGGCAACTCACCGCTGGGACCATTATACTCTTTCATCTAATTTTAAGCCTGAATTTTTAAAATATGCTAGAAAAATTAACTCGAGTACCTACCTACCTGGTTTCATTGTGAGTTGCACCTATAATTTGCACCAAGTAATGTCCAAATGCCCAGTACTGTCTTGTATTAAATAAGTTGCTTCATTTATTCATTTAAGTATGATCTAGACAGATAAGATAGGAAAACGAGGTAAACACAAAACTTGCAGACGTTTTCTATGCAGCTGCTAAATCTGTTTTAAATGGTAAGTAATGTTTGAACTAATGAATGGCATATTGAAAGTTCAAATTCATTAACAATGATTTTCATGCTGGAACTAGAGATAGATGATAAAATTTTAACATTCTTAACAGAATATAGCGTGACTCTCGTTTAATTTTTGGGTTTGTCATAATAACTGCCAGATGTAATGTTTCTGAGCCCCTTAGAATACAGTAGAACATAGCACTTCTGCCAAACAGTAATTTGATAAATACTTGGATATTATAAAATCTCTTACCTAAGACAGGATGTGCAGTTAAAATGCTCTTATAGTCCTGGGACTTTCACGTGGAATTATCGCCAGTAACATGGTGAGTAGTTCAGATCACCTGAAGGCATTCCTCTCATTAAGCGAATAAATAAAAACCTCATTTTAGTGATGATTTCATTATTTAGGCAGTAGCAGAAGCGTAGAGCACCACCGATAAGTTTATTAAACAAATGGGCTGGGGAGTAATTTCCGCTATACGATCTTTCATAAGTGTTAGGAATACGTGAGCTGCAGCAAAATGCGGATTCTTAAGTCCCCAAGGCGGGATAAATTGATTCTATCTTGTGGTTGCGTTTAAGATTTTGTTGGTAGTAAGAAAATTAGTTAATATCCTCTCTCGCAAAAATCACATTTGTAGTTATTAAACTCCGAACGGGTCATAATAATAGCATGTTTTAAGTGACAGAAAATTCATAACTGACTTCCAGTATTTGTTCAATTTAGCCCAGTCAATTTGGGCTTATAGGATCGCATGTGGCGTTTTGCCATCCGTACCCTATTTCCAAATTTGGGATTAAATATCTCCTACAATTTTTATTAAATCAAGCTGAATTTTGGCACACTGCTAGACAAAGCGACTAGGATTATATATCTTGAGTTTGGTGACCGTCACATGCTCAGCTTATTCATACTGAATGCTTAAGTGTCAAGGAAATTATCAAAAGTACATACAAATCAATGCAATGAAATGAAATCAATGCAGCAGAGTGGTTAAGTACGGCTTCAAAGTGGAAAACTCTCCGTTCCTAACGACAGCAGCGGCCAAACGGGGCTGGACTGCTTTCTACAACTTTCACAGTCACAATATATTAAAATTTTTAGAGAAACTTTTCCCTTCGTATAGAAGTTCGAAATCGATGCAAAAAAGTATGTTAAAAAATTAAGTCGCTATAGAATACGCGACTTTCCAAATTCTAAATAGCCTACCACATTTAGTGCTGGAGACACTTAATTCAGGACTGCTTTAACTATAAGGGTTGTTTATACTTTAAACCATCACAAGTTGTAAAATTGACTGGGCTAAAAGTAGCTGCTTGGTGTAGGTTTTGAATAAATACAATTGTTGGTAACTATCTATATATGTAAACAATTCTCGACGTTAACAAATTCAGAAATTGTGCTACAAATTAGAACTGACCGATTAAATGATTATTTTATCACTTTAATATTGTTCCAGATACTTTTTCCAACTCGTATTTCTTTTACTTTAACTTGATTTATCGTAGTTTCTCTTCAAACGTACTACTGGAATTCATTTTAAGATAAAAGGGTACCAAATTTAGCTCCCTGTGGCTTCAAAGTGAATCACTTCCTCGTTCTGATTACAATATAGGTGTCTAAAGTCATTTTACTTCAACTAGGTGTGCTTTCTTATGAGGTTTTAATAGAAAAATCTTGTAGTCCCTTAGTAAGGGAGGTAGTACCGGTATATGCAAATACCAAGGAGTAGTGTTGCAAGTGATTCGTTTCGTTTCATAAAACCCAAAACTGTTTCGTTTTCGAATGATAAACGGTTTTTTCGTTTCGTTTATGTCCAAAAACGGAAAAACCGTTTCGTTTCGTTTAGTTTAGCCAAATAAACGTTTTGAACGTTCGTTTAAACGAATTTTTTTCGAACCAAAATTTCTTGAATATATTGGTTTTTTAAACATTAAAAATCCTTGATTAATGACTTTCTGTTTAAAATAGATTTCCAACTTTAGTTTTTAATCAAAAATGTACTTTAAATAACTAAAAGTGTGTTGAAAAGAGGATTTATACATGAATTAATAATTCAGATATGCTCATTATACATATATTTTAATCGAATACCATCACTTCTTTGTCAAATGTACAGAAAATTCACAAAACCTCGCTCGACACGCATGTTAAAATGCGAATTTTCAAAGTCTGGACAAAAACGAAAAAACGCGTTTTCAAAAACCGTTTTTTATTTTCGTTTCGTTTTCTTCGAAAAACGAAACGTAAACGAAACGGAAACGAAACGAAAACGATCGTTTAAACGTTAAATAAACGAAACGCTTGCAACACTACCAAGGAGTAATGGTCACGTCGTTCTTCAGCAGTCATTCAATTAATATTCTCAAAATAGTAGCAAGTTGTGTTGGATTTCCGATGTAAATTAATGGCAGGTTTACTGATTAGCCTGGCAGCGCTGGTTGATATATAATACTTTACTTGGTTGTACTTCGTTTCGATAAAATTTCCACACACAGGTTAGGAATAGTTTACAACTGAAGCAGAAACGCAAGTGAAGTGCAGAAAAAATACGCCATTTAGTCAGAATAGGAGCTTTGTGTCTACGTAGATTATTTACTATGTTCACAGTCCTCCAAAATGTTGAAAAAAATTAACCTTGTCATCCAAATATATATAGAAAGTAAAATAATCGATCGGGTCTCGAAAGAACTGTAGATGGCCAACCATTTTTTGCCCAGGTAACTGGTGCATATACGAGGATACGTGATGTCACGCTATCCGTCTGTCCGTCTGACTGTGCGCGATTTATCTCAAGGATCATCTAACCGATTGTCACCAAATTTTGTGGGAATGTTGCGAAAGCGAGTCGGATGCACCGCTCACAATTTGGTGTCGATCGGAGTGTTGGGTGACCCGTGGTGGTAACCCAAACGGGTCAAAACAGCAAACGCTAACGACAGCAGAGGCCAAACTAAGCATGGCTCCTCTCTCATTTTTTCACAGTCACAAGATATAGTAATTTTAAGCATATTTGGTATTCGTATAAAATTTCGAAATCGTTGCAGCAGAGTGCTTAAAAGGGGCTTAAAGGTACGAAAATTCGCGTCGCTAACGACAGTAGAGGCATATGTATGCTTATTTGTGTGCACTAGTTCTTCAGTTACCTGGGCTTAAAGAGGCTGCTTGGTGTAGGTTTTTATTTCTCTCGCATTCTCTCCCTGTCATTGGTTGCTTTCCATCATTTACTTCGTCTTATTTGCTCTTAGTTCACATAATTAGAAAGTCTGTTTAATAACTTAACAGAACACTTTTTACTTGTTCTACAACAACGATTGGCTGTTTCTTTGTTGGTATCGGGATTTTCAACTTTAGGACCAGAAAGAAAATTTGTAACCTTCATTGATACAAAACAATGGAACAGTACAAGTTGCGTGATGTATTACCCGGTTGTTAATCTGCTGATATCTCGTACCATTATGTTAATAATTAATCAGTCATCAAGATTAGCCCAGACAATATGGGCTTTGATTCTATTGCCTTCTCGTCTGTGTGTCTGCCTGTTTAACTGCACGATAACTGAAGAATGGGGCAAGGTAGGTTGCTGAAATTGTGCACACATAGCAATAAAGGTAATCATGGATTTGTATTTCCACAAAGCAGGCATGTGGTGACTATCGGGTATTTGCCGTGCTAGTTTTAAAAATGCTTAAACACTTGTTAAAACAATTGAGGTTAATGCAGATGCCGAGTCTCGGGGAGTCAACCAAACGTATATGATTGGTACTAATTTGAATAGAAAACTACAAGAGCTTCTTATTTTAGCCAGTAGAGATACGTTGACAAGATTTTCTGGTTACTCTGGGGATTGCAGTGTAAATACAAATCAGTTTTAAAGGTAATCATTGAGGAGTATATGCTGAAGAGACTACTAAAATGCACTGGTCAAGTGCAATAATGTTGAGATTTTTGGGCACAAAAAGAGAAATAAAGTGGTAGTTACTCAGGTTACATTCGCATTTTGATTATTACACTGGTGGATATGTACCAAGTTTATAATCACAATGTATTAAGTGTATATGGATAATAGTGAAGCTGAATGGAGTTGTTCAGGATGGGAGTCGGTGTAGTTGCAATTGAATGTTTTGTCTGATTGTTATTTTAAATACAGGAATAAATATTTGATAATTGTTCGTCCTTTTCTGCTCTTCTTCTCGTTTAACTTCCATGTGCTTGCTTATGCAATACTGGCGTTTAACAAGATGATCTCCGTGTATTATTAAGCTTTAACTATTGAATAATTAGTTTAAATATTACCCCGCTAATTAAAATAACATCTAAAGTGTTTGTTTAATGTAGTACGTACATAAAAGATAGTTAATTAACTTATAGACGGACAATAAGGGATTGTATTGTTTTTTAATTGAATTTATCACGCCATGAATTAAGTTTTTGAAGAATTAACATCTTGTTTGTGAATGAAAGCATTGTCGGCTCGCTTCAACTGTTTATCGTTGCATTCTGGTGGGTTTGTATATAGTGCACTCCACAAGTCCACAGTGGAAGTTGAAGATGAGATTAAGAGTTTAATGCTTTGTGAATGAGAGTTGTGGAGATGCATTAATGTTTTTTAGAGAGACCTTTTAAAGACTCCGTCGGGAATCGGGAATGTTAGCATCTGCTGTGTGAGTTTATTGGGTGGTGTTTCACAAGATAACGTCAGTGTGATGCTAACAGCATCTTATTCAGGGATATGGTGAGCATTAAAAATCCGAGGAACATAGGGAAGTTGACCCGAGGGAGGTTCTCATTCCGCCCCTGAAACTCATCCCTGAGCCTCTTGCGGCCCTTCCAGCTGATTTACCGCCCCTTACGGTTGTATCTGAAGAATCAGTGTTTTGGCAGATTCTAATGTGACTGGAACGATTCTTTCAGTGACTGTTGGGGACACAGAGGAGGTCCTGTAGGGGACAGTAAGGGTTTTGAAACTCTCAAGGCCAGCGATTCCTCTCAGGGGAGTGTTTGATAGTCACAAGTACTTTAAAGTGGGACTTGAAGGGGCACGTTGCGCGACGGAATTGAAACACACGGCTACGCTACTCCGGAATTTCTTCCGGGAGGATATGTTGTTTGCTTGAGGAATTTGAGAGGCACGGGTCTCTGGAGAGTTCGGTAGTTACACCGATTCTTGTAGATTTCCTGGAGAAACGCACTATAACGGAACCATACCATTCGAAGCGAAGTGTGTTGGACGCGGAGTTAGCTTTGGCCACCCAGCATCTTCTTTCAAGTTCCAAGGCGCTGAAGAAATAGCGGACTTGTAGAAGGAAACGAGAAGAAAGAGGAGCGGTTTAAGGTCTCCTGGAAGTGTAGAAATTTTCAAGGCCTTTTATTAATAAATCAAGAACCTGTTCCTTAATTTATTCAAAGTGGCGAATCGGCACTAGTTCTCTTCTACTGTTGTATGACATAAAGACAATGTAAAATCCAAAAGATATCACTACTTCACTATAAAATCGGGGTCTAAAAATTTAAAACTCATATTTCATTATCTTGTACTAAATTGTATGAAACCTGCTACTGTTTTTAATTATTACCTATTATACATTTTTAAACCTTAATGGTTAAAATCAGTCAATAAATGACAATAATATTGTCAGGAGTATTCATATGACAGTTCGTTCTAACACATATCCCTGCGAGATTGACTCTGTAGTTTAATGGTAGAACAATCGGCCTGTAAGAGAAAGGTTTGAGCTTCGACACCAAGCCGAGGCCCCTTTTTGCAGTGTTCCTAACAATACGTTAAATCAAAGATAAACTTTTTGTTCTGCCTTAATTATTCAGTTTTTACAACAGACATATCCAAAGAGCATTGTGATAAATTTCAAACTCAGAGCGAAAAAATCATTTCGCGAGGGCGTGGCAGGATTGTTTGATTTAAATGAGTGAAATTCATATTAGGTTGTGCGTTAAATGTAAGCTTAGTAGGAAATAATATCTCACATCAAATTTCTTGTGTTTTACTTTTAATAACCAAAGTCACGCCTAAGTCTTTTTCTCATGAATTAATTTTTGTACGTGCTATTTCTGCCTACTACCAAGGTTTATTTTCCACTAAATCGACGTAGCCCTGCCCTCCTCAGTGGTCATCCCAAGGACACCAGGACTACATTCAGCGCAGCGTAACCAGACCTTTACAAAAGTAACATCTATGGTTTCTCCATGGCAAAAAGTTCTCGTTTCCATTCGCACTGGGCGACCTTAATTCCACAAATTCGGCTTCATTCGAGCTGCAAACTAACTACCAATACTTCCTAAGGGCTTCTTGTGCCTGCAGGTAGCTGCCAACCCTCAGGAAACCCAAGTAAATATTATTGGGAATAAACAAAGAGGCACTAAAGAGAATATGTGATCATTTTATGCTACAGGATGACAACAGTTCAAATATTAACTTGGTCATTGTTTTCCTCAAAAACAGGTGATCAACTATGGTAGTTTGAATTAACCATCTTAAACAAGTAGCCAGTTTATTAAAAAGTAAATTAATTAAGTAGAACACATCAAATGCGTCGTGTCAGTATAAACTATGAGCGTTTGTCCCATGGAGGAGATTACAAACCAATTAGGAAGAAAATGAATGCATAAAGGATATTTAGAGTAGAGCTTAACAATTATTTTTACCTTCCAAAATGTTCTGAAAATCCGTGAGGTCCTTTAAATCACACACAATCTGAATACACAACAAAGCCCATGTGAAAGATAAGCATTGCCAACTTCTACACAGAATCCACTTGAAAGTCCTTGGTCATTTTTTTATCCTGGATATCCAGGTACACAGGGATCTCCCCAATCTCCTTTCACTCCAGGTACACCGGGAATTCCAGGAGGCCCAACAAATCCTTAGAAGAAAACCGTCAGTCAGATAAGCAAAGTTTAGTTCAGGCGAGCGGCATTTCAAACCTGGAGGTCCTGGAAAGCCACGTTCCCACACCGCCGATCCTCCCGATCCCCTCGCCTCCTTCGCTCCTTCCTCAACCGACTATTGCAACTCTTCCAACTTTCTCCCCAGCCCCTCCAACTCAGACTTGTTCCCCAGCCGAGTGTCCTCCGCCCTCAGTAGTCAACTTTCACCCAACAGCCAATCCACCTCCTCCAGCGTCGCCACTGCGTTCCCACGAACCTTCTCACGCGTCTCTTTCATCGCAACGTCATTCTTCTCAGCCGCCTCACCGCGATTCCTGGAAGTCTCCTCTGCCTGCCTCACTTCTCCCCGCAGCCTCAACACTTCCACCGCAGATTCCTATTCTAGCTGAGCCAGCTTTCCTGTGAACTCCACTCGAAGACTCTCCACTGCCGACTTGACTTGTGTCTTCGTCGCTGCCTCCATCGCTACTGCCATTTGATCAATCCTGTCCAACCTTTCCTTCATCGCTGAAACATTTTCTGCAGCAGCCACCTCACGACGCCTGCAAGTCTCCTCCAGCGTTTCCAGCAAACGACGCAGTTCCTCGGATTCCTCCGTCCTCAGCCGCCGCTCCTCTTCTGCTGACCTTCGCAACTCCCCAACTGGCCCTCCGTC
This sequence comes from Isotomurus graminis, assembly GCA_034696565.1. NCBI lineage: Eukaryota > Metazoa > Arthropoda > Collembola > Entomobryomorpha > Isotomidae > Isotomurus > Isotomurus graminis. Next base: position 11,991 of record JAQGAB010000349.1, on the reverse strand, counting down.
CATCTGTTCCAACTCTCCAGAGCCTTCGCAGCCGACTCCACTCGGGTCAGTCTGACCTCCACGTCCCCCAACCTCCGCCTCAACGCCGCGACCTCCTCCGCCTTCTCCGCCCTCAGCCGCTTCTCCTCCTCCACCGACGCGCGCAAGTCTTCCAACTTCGTTTCCATCGACTTCACCTGAAGCGCAGATGTTTCCTCCAACTGAACGACCTCTGACCGCCAGTTGCTCCTCAAGACGTCCACTTCCTCCTTGTGAAGTCGATTCTCCGTCTGCAGCTCCTCCAGCCGCTGCTGCGTCTCCAACTGCCCCTCAACCACCTCCACAAACGAACGGGGAACGGGTTTCTCGCAGACGACGCTGTTCAGCCGCACGCACTCCACGCTTCTCATCTCCACGTCCTCCACAGACCAGTTTCCCTTTGTGACCTTCAGTTCTGTGCAGTTCAAAACCCCCGACGCTGACGCAGAAGCGTCTGTCCAGTCGACCCACACGGAAGTGACTTCCAGCCGTTGATGAAGGAGTTTCAGGAGGGACGACGACACATTGTTGGAGGAATCAAGTGAGACGACGCCCGGGTGGATTATGTCGTGACCTAATAGATTCAATCGCCTTAATGAAATAAGCCAAAGCTAACAATGAAACGCTGTTAAGCAGTTCATTGTCAGTTATTTAGCAACTCACCTTTCGTGTATTGTTGTCTACAACGGCGGGTGGCGTTGGCGTAAGTGGAAAGTCCGCGGATGAGTTTCACGCACTTTGAATTCCCCAAGAGTGTCCAGGGCATTTCATTCTGCCGCTGCAGGTCGTCCTGGGAATATTTCTCACATGGATTTTGTGATCTTTGGACGTTCCTTTCGTTGAGATTCAAGTGGAAGCCAAGCGCTGCGAGATATTCGCTTATCTGGGAGACATTAAGCAACACGAATATTCAGTTCTTTTGGTTGAGTAAATATCAAACTTTAGCCGCATGGGCGTGGCTTACATTCTCGACGGCACTGTCAGTCCTTGTGACGTTATCTTCCACGTCATTCATCCTCACGAGGATCTCCTCAATCATTTGGTCCGTCGAGTATTGTCGCTTTTGTCTCACAACATCCCTCCTGCTTTCTTGAGCTGAATATTCCACTTGAGATGCACCTGCCGAAATGGCAATTGTTAATAGAAACGTGTGAGTCCAAAGGAGGAGATTAAGTAGACCTGCAGGGCCCATCATGAGTAATTATGAAGTCACAGAATCACGTTAGTTGGTAGAGAGTCTGCTGATTTAATTCAGTTAACCTAATTCAGTTGAAGTCACTTAATGAATGAAGCTCTGACTAAATCTCTCTGGTTTTATTGATCAGCTCATTTGATCCAGGAAATAAGAAGTTCTTTGATAACCGCACATGTCTTCTGAGAAGTGATTTCCTACATAACAAGTTATAAGGAAATGTGAACTGAGTCATTCATTGCAGAGATAAGCAACTCCAAGTCGGGTGCAAATCTCTTTCAGTGTAATCCAAGAGACCAAAGGAGGACAACTTTGTGCAAATGAGCAGCCCATCAACTTTGTATTAAATTAAGTACACAAGAATTACTGAAGTTCGATGGTTCCTCTTAGCAATTAAATCTGAATATATTCATTTCCCACACGCATTGAACTCTCACAATTGAATTGATTCAAAATATAATTGAATTATAGAATAACCAGTCAGCTGATTTATTTTAAAGCAAAATGGTTTGTCATGATTTAGGATGGTTGTGTCCATTTACAATAGTCACAACTTGAATCATTAAAAATCAATTCAAACTTCGAGATGTGTTTCGAGTTTTAGTGTGACATGCGTACTTTAATCACTGAGTTGGCACAGGAAGGAGGGGAGGAGTATTAGACGCATCCCGTCCACACTACTCACCACCCTATCCCCCAATGATGAGAAGGCTTTAACATTCTGTTTTCTAAGTTTTGTAGTTGTTCGCATTGCATCTGCTGTTGAGCGGGGGGTGTCCAGCTGCGTTGCTTGAAATCCTCCACCCTCCGCTCCCCCATTCGACCCAATAAATCTCAATTGCTATTAATCTCAACACACCTGTTTAATTGACGTTCATTTATTGGAGGGGAGGTCAGAGGTCATTCGTGGAGAGTTGAGGGAGAGTAGCGGGTGTGGAGGGAGGGAAAGGAGTCCAATGGAAACTGAGGGAGTTGTGCAGTTCATCTCCCCTCCGTCTTGGGGGCGCTTAAGTGGAGTGCGTGCTTAAGTCTGGGTGGAGTGAGCTGTTTAGGTCGCCGACTGCCTTAAGCAACGGCTCATGTGGAAGGGAGGGTCCCAACGGAGGAACCGACTTCCGAACCTCCCAGCGATTCACTCCGTCGCCCAATGAACACCTCCTTCCGAACCCTTCCAGCCATCGAACATTCCAGGACCCTCGTGACCTCCACAAACGCTCATTTTAGCTGAGAGCTCATTCATCCCACGACACCCACCACAAGACACACCCCGTCCGCATATTCAGTGGATGCCAGTGAAACTTCTACAGCCAAACAGACATTGACTGGAGTTCAAAGATCAACGTACACCGCGTGAGGGGAAAGTGAGACTGACATGATAAACAAAGGCAGATGGCGTTGGGGTGTGGGAAGTAACCTCCAGACATCCTACGCCACTCTAACCTCTCTACGCAGTGCACTTAATCTCTGGTTTGATTAAGGGTGGTAGCGCAAGACTTGTACGCGTTGTAAGCGGTAGTCGCACTGTCAAAGTGTCAGTAAGTGTCGCCTCTCAAAGGACAACCTCCAAAGCAGTTTGAAATACAAATAAAAAGACATTCCGACCTTATTTTTCGATTACGATTTATTTTAATTCAACGTGGATAGATCTCCGGAAGCAGATGCACTTAATCCCCGCCCACCTCTCAAGCAATCGACACCTCAGCAGGAAGTCTGTTCCAGGAGGACTCCGTTTGCTTTTGGGAATCCGCGTTCCTCAGCATTTCCAGCGTCGCAGGTGGCAGCGTCCGCTCCCTCGACAGAATAAGAAGAGTAGTACAGGACGAGAGACCCTCATCGCTGCACAGCTGAAGGACTGCCCAGTTGTCGTAGTCCGTCTTCAGCCACGTGTACCCAAATCCACCTGAAATATTCGAAACATGAAATGCTTATCGCCCAGCCGCACTTTCAATTACTTAATATCCACTGGTGAGGAGCCTGAGTGTCTACTGTCAAATCGTCCTCCCTTTCTTCCTTGTCGCCTGACTTCCCCCACCTGCCACAAATAAATTCAAATCCAATTCCAACGCTTATTCCCCTCGTGACGAGTACCTCCAAGTCTGCTCGACCGTTGACCCCCTCAAATTTAAAATGTACTCCTGACACGGATTGGGGGAGGGGCGATGATCGTTTACGAACAGTTCAATCATGCGCCAACCTCCCATCGCCTATAAAATCAAGAGTACGTTGGTTACGGTGACGCGGAAAGGTGGAAGGCGGGGTTGCCTGTGACACGTTAAACTCCGTCTGCCCTCCCATTTTCCACGCAGGCGCATTCAAACCTAAAGTACTTGAGGCATTCTTTGTTGTCATCTCAATCGGCCTCCTCAACGTAGCGTCCTCCTTCGCCTTCTTCTCCTCCACCGACACTCCCACTAAGTCTTCCAACTTCCCCATCAGCCTCGCAGTCTGCTTCTTCAAGCGTTCCATTTCCAAAACCACCGCTGGAGTCTCTCCGTCTGCGGCTGAATATTCAGGAGGGGAACTTTGCGAGGAAACGGAGGCAGAGAGGATCGCGATTGACCCAATCAGAAGTCCCAACAGACCAACCACACCCATTCTGACCTTCCACTCAATTCGAAGATCTTTTACGTCGTCTACAAAACCCAACCGACTTGATTTGGTGAAAGTTTCTTGGAGTCTTAAGGCTCCAGAGGAGATTCGGCGTTTTATATCCAAACTGATCCCAGTCCCAAAGTCAACTGACGAGAAATAGATGGATTGCTTTCCAAGAATTCTTCTAAATTAATAAACCGGTTAGCCAACTTGTTCATTTCTTTCTCAATCCGCCCGTTGTCGTCATTAAACTACTCCGCATGTCTCGCATTCATTCCACGTTGCTCGTTCACCTACGACTTATTCAGTTTCCAAGGATTCGCCAATCACTCTCTGACGTGACGTATTCCTCGCACTGTCCATTTCATTTGTTATTTTACGATCATTGTTTTGTTGTCAAAAGTTTAAGTAATGATTTATTTGGTGTAGAAATAACACCGAGTGGATTTAGCCACAAATCATTTACATTTTATTAGACTCAAATAGTATAGAATAAGGTAAGTGTGTTTGGTAGGTAGGGATTCAATTGAGCAACTGAGAGTTTATCAATCTAAGCAACTATTCCAGACAACACCTTCTCTTCCTCAAGGAAGAACAGTTAACCCTAACTATTTGTATCTGTCCGGCTTGTCTTGTTCGGGCAGATCTTCTTAGATCCAGCGGATCAGTTTTCTGCTGCAGAGTTTCCATATCAACATCCGAAACCATCTCCTTAACCTCCGGCTCGTTCTCCTCTTCCTCAAATAGTAAGGGCACATGGATAAGCTGTTGTCAGATTCGAACATCCTGCTGTCGATGCACTCTTACCTGGTACGACCTGGAGCTGCGTAGTCTAGTCACAACTTCTACACTCCAAGTCTCCTGTCAGCTACATCCGAATTGTGGCTCCAACATTCACTCTCTTCCTTCGTATTTCCTGTCCGTGTGTCTCATTATTCTTTTCATGCAGCGAAGACTAACTTGAGAGGCAATCAACGTAAAAACAAAATAATAGTCAGACTACCTGAATACAAAATTTAATGTTGAGGATGTTAAGTAGGCTTAGAAGTCTTTGTTGCACTGTAAATATCTTTTGGGTTAAATACATATAGACATTGAGATTAACATCGACCTCTCGACTGACCTGTGACATGGCGAGTGACGTCGAAGTGATGTTGCGGATGATCGAACATTTAACACATACAATTACATTGAAACATGAGTCATTAGCCACACACAATGATTAAGGGACCAGAGTGTATTAATCATTTAATTCCATAAAGGAGGTCACAACAGTTACAAAGGGGCAGATTACAATGGCCACTCGACCCTTAGCCACTCTACACAATCTGGACATTACTGAAAGTCACTTGTATTGCACAAAGTTGCCACAACTCCAACTCTTATTAATCAGACATGTAGATAAATCAGCAAACCAATGAATTGAAATAAAAATTTACATTCATTCGTGTTCATTTGTTTGAATAAAAATGCTGGGTATACAAATGTTTCTTTAGGTTAGTTCTCTTAGCAAAAGGCCGTTCACAGATTAAACAAGTTATGCCTCTTTCAGTATGGTGTAGGTTCCGATGCTCGGTTCGCTTGGTAAGTGTTTTAAACTCCATTCCTGTAATTATAATTAACCAATCATAAACATAATGTCAATACTCACTACATGTAATTGCATAAGTGCATCCACGAGTTCAACTCACCACAGTCAGGACAGTCAAAGACTTTACGCTCCGTTGGTAGTCCTTCATCTCTGACCACTGGCGGAATTCTTTTCCTTCGCTTAGGTGCATCAAAAATGCTCTCAGATTTTCTTAGCTTCCTCTTAATAGCCCTTGAATTTTGTGTTGTGGGAACAAATGGTGGTGAGTATGAACAGCCAGGGACAGGTTCATCAGTATCATTCACAGATGGTCCAGCATAAGATGCACTGGTTGATTCGAAGGACATTATCTGCTCGTGTTGAGCCAAGTTCTTGGAGGAAAATTTAAATGAGTCCAGTGTAGTTGGCCTTGATAGTGGAACAGGTATGGGAACAACTACAGGCAGTCGTGAGGCCATACGTTCCTGTGCTACGACCCTATTAACCCTCATCTCCATTACCGTCTCTGCTTTAGTAGGTAGTTTAGGAAAGAGCAATGGACGAGGCGTGGGTAGAATATCCAACTTATTCTCCAGAAGGTCCTTTGTCAGCTTCTGTAGATTCCTTTTGGAAGTTCTGTGCCATGGCAGTTTAGCCAGGCTGACTCGTGGGTTAAGTTGATGTTCTGTAAATATGTTAATAGAAGATTAGCAAATAAAGATAAGATTATAGAGTACCATATCTAATAATTGGAATAGAGATAACAGTTTACCTGGCAAATACTTCCTAATGTTGTGCATATCCATGTCCAAAGGAATGTATTTCAACGAAGCCGGGGTGTATTCGTCCTGCCTGTTGTCGTCGAGCTTTAGGCAATTGTATGGCTCCATACACACGCCGCAGCAAACACTTTCCTCCAGAATGTGATCAAATATTAAGTGTATTCTGTATTTTCTAGGAATTTGTCCTCAAAATCCTTTAACCTAGCTATCTTTATCCTAGAATTATTCCGCGCACTCGCACGTTCATCTTTGTCTGCACGTCCGTGTCGTATACGTTCCTCTAAGCAGTCACGGTGGCCTCGGTGGTAACAGCACTACGAAAACTTCGACAGATGTTCTCGAAATCCCATGGAAGGATACATTGGTTGTATGTTCGCCCTCAAATACATACATGGATGGATACACAGGCACTTTTAACTTATTTACTGGCGTATCCAGCCTCTTCCCTTAAAAAGTGCAAGGGTACAGAGAAGCGGTACGGTAATACTCTTAGAGTTGGCTTTCTACAATAATGGCATGGGAAATCTTTTCACGTAAAAGGTGCAAGGGTACAGGGTAGCGTTAAGTTTATACTGTTTATGTTTATTCCCTCCCTGACCTTTGGTGGGTAAATGTTATTCCAGCAAATATTGCCATTGGCCTTCTGCACTACTGGCATAGGCAGCCTCTTCACTTATAAGGTGCAAGGGTACAGGGGAGCGTTAAGTTTATACTGCTTATTACACGGACTAAATGCTGCATTTCCTGTCTAATATGCTCGTACGCAATGCGTATGAGCCCGTACCAAATTACTGTGGATAAATACTATGCATACAAATTGTAGCTACTCTGCTCTCCTCACTTAAGGGGTCTGCGACTCATCCATCTAACACTCCGTGTTAGATGGATGACCAGGGGCAGGATTGATATCCTGTGTGATGCTGCTGAAATGGGACAGATGAGCAGAGTCTGGGACCAAAAATGAGCGGGAGTTGCTTGAACATACTATTACCTACCTCTGCATTTACTCCAGTAATTCGGTAGTATAAACACGGTAGATAATGCGATGAACGGCAGTTGGTGGCTGATGATTATCGAAATCTACAGGCGTAAAACTCTACAAGTGCCTCTTTAAATAAACTCCTTTTCCTTCTAAATTCTTTTCACGCACACAATTCTCTTCAATTTATCACACACAAGCACACGTATCCCGACTCTAGCTCCTCCGACCTTCTCTTTTTCCAAGTCTCTTTCTTCCCTAAAGGCAACCACTAAACCTGATCCGCATCTACTCACATCAACTTTAACATGATCAAGAATAACCACCACCAAAATTTTTGTTCCCAAGCAACGGAGCAGACTCACTATTTACATCTGACCTCATCTCTCTCTAGTCTCCCTCCCAAGCCTCAAACAGATGAATCCACTCAAGCCCCATATTACACTTGTAAAGGAATATTTTTAAATGATGTGGTTAGTCTTGTTGATAAGTCTGGTTCCTTCTAAGTTAGTTCAGAGCAGAGGTGAGTCGGTTCCACCTTTCCGAAAACCCGAACCGTAAAAACCGAAACCACATATCCCAATGGTACCACCAAACCCGAGAACCGTTAAAGTGCAGGAACCCGAACCACCCGTATCCAAATCATATTTCCATTTATGTACCCGATACCCGTTCGGGTACCCGAAAAAACCGTTAAAAGCAATTTTTCCTAGGCATATTTATTACACCGTGATCAAGACTAGTACTAAACAAGTTTCTTATAATTTGTGTGAATGAATGTAAGTGCAGAGAGTGTCGATCCATTCAGCTCAGTTCTTCTTGGTGACAGCGTTATTCCAGTTGCAGAAAAAACTCTTTCATCTGAAGCCTGAGATGCTGGAATGGCAAGTACCCAAGATGCGATTCTTCGTAACATTGGAAATTGAGTTGCTTCACGCCAAAATGTCAAGATGTTGAACTTTCCTCCCGCTTCATCTGCAAACAGATGAAAAGCCCCATTTAATTTGGCCGATAATATCTAAAGCTAAGATAAAGTGCAAGTAATTCACCATTAAGTGTAGGAGCTCGGAGGTTCATGTATCTTTCTAACTCGCAAATCTCAGCCTGCTCAACGATTGTGTCTTCAAAGTCAGCAAATCGACGTTTCCTGATTATACTACCCGGATCCGGGAGCTGAGAGGAAGGAGGAGAGAGTATCTCCAGCAGCGACTTTTCTTTATCTATTAAGGTTTTCAATAAAGACAGAGCTTCATCCTTCTTATTTGAATCCGCAAATTTTAAACTCTTGTACCTATAAAAGCATTACTTTAGTACTCCTTATACTAGTAATATAAAATTTACCATCCAAGCAGTCGACACCTCAGCAGGACGTTTGATTAACGGGGACTCCGTTTGCCTTTGGGAATCCGCGTTGTTCAGCGACGTTCCTCAGCATTTCCAGCGTCGCAAATGGCAGCGTCCACTCCCTCGACAGAATATGAAGATCTAAACAGGACGAGAGTTTCTTATCGTCGCATCTCATGAGGACTGCCCAGTTGGCGTAGTCCGTCGTCAGCCACGGGTACGTCACCCAATCTGAAATATTCGAACATGAAATGCCGACCTCCCAGCCGCACCCACAATTACCTCCACTCCAGTGATGAGGAGACTGAGTGTCCACCGTCAAAGTCAAATCATCCTTCTCTTCTCTCCACCCGCCATACCTCCCCCACCTACCTCAAACAAATTCAAATCCAAATCCAACACGCATTTCCTACGTGAGGAGTACCTCCATGTCCAAGTCCATTCGACCGTTGACCCGGTCAAATTGAAAATGTACTCCTCACATGGTAAGGAACCGGGAATTTTTTCGGAATGGAATTTTTCGATCCAGTACCAACCTCCTATCGCCTATAAAGTCACAGTAAGTTGGTTAGGGAAGCTGACCGCGCGATAGAGGAAAGCAGAGTTACCTGTGACACGTTAAAGTTAACGGTTAAACGCCGTCTGTCCTTCCAACACCCACGCTGACGCATTCACACGTAAAGCAGTTGAGGCGTTCTTTGTAATCACCTCCGTCGTCCATTTCGACGTAGCAATCTCCTCCCCCTCCGACACTCCCACGTCTTCCAACTTCCCCTTCAACCGCGCAGGATTTTCTTTCAAGCGTTCCACCTCCAAAACTAGCGCCGGAGCCTCTCCATCTGCTCCTTAATATTCCGGAGTGGAACTTTCGGAGTAAACGGACGCAGAGAGGATCGCGAATGACCCAATCAGAAGTCCCAACGCACAAACCACACCCATTCTGATGCTCCAATTAACTTGAGTAACTTTTAAGTTGTCCACAAAACCCAACTGACTTGATCTGGTGGACGTTTCTTTGAGTCTGAAGGCTCCCGAGGAGATTCGGCGTATTATATCCAAACTGATCTCACTCTCAAGTCAACTGACGAGGAATAGATGGGCTGCTCACCAAGAATTCTCCTCAATTAATTAACCGGTTGGCCAACTTGTTTATCTTTTTCTCAATCCGTTCGTTGTCTTCGTCAATCTACTCCGCATTCTCACACGCATTTCTTGGGGCTCATTCACCTTCCTTCCGTTTCCAAGAAATGGCCAATCACTCTCTGACGTCCCACTTAATATTCCTCGCAATCTCAATTTCATCTGAAGTTGTAATTCGAATATTTCTTTGTCAAAAGTGTGAACTTCCTTTCTTGACTACAACCAAACATTTGGTTTCCGCAGACTTCTTGTAATTCCGGGGAAACGGAATATTCAGTTGACCTCCAACTGAATTTTACTAACTAAACGACTCGAGAGTACCGAGATAAGAATTACCAGAATATTTCATGTACACGATATCGAAGTTACAACAAGTTACGTCCACACATGGTTGACTTCCCCACAATGCTACAGATAGGAACCATTCCTTGTCTCTCCTTACTACTATGGCGTTATTCACTCAATGCTATAGACCCCGCCCACACCTTTTACTATTTGTGGATATGACCTGCTGCCACGAATATTTAGATCAATCCTCAATGAATCATTCTTTTAGCAGCCATGTAAGTTGTGGGGAAACAATCCATAATGATAAATACACACAGATTATTCGATTCCACTTGATTTATTTCGAATATTTATGAATAATTCGTTTATTTAAGAATCTAAATAAATTGACTAATAATCTCGCTATAAAGTTTGGATCGCCTAGCAGCACTAAAACCATCCGATTATACAAAAACCTTGGTGAGACGAGAGAAGGGACAAAACTAGGAACCGCTTGACATCACCAGCGGCCAGCGACGCATTTAATCGGAAGGTACCCCGACCTCAACACGAGACCCCTCCGTTAGAACTGCATTAAATGACCTCCCAAATACCTCAAGACTTTATGTAAGAAGCCAAAAAAGCCCGCCTCAACAGAGGACAAGTCGTAGAAGAAGTGAATTTACTCGAAATTTAAGAATTCGCGAACCTTCATAATGACTCATATTATTTGAGAATTTTAGTGTTTCCAGGGAATTAATTTCTTTTACGACTTGTCTCTTGTTGAGACTGGCTTTTTTGGCTAGTTGTTTTTATAGTTGGGCCCTTCAGGGAAAGTGTATTTGCAAATTGATTGAACGGGACGGTGTTAAAATCAGCAGACGAGGCCTTCGCGGTCGTCAGCTGTCTTAAACGGTTCTTGAGGGAGTGGAAGGGAAGGTCAGCTGGTGTTTCTCTTGGGGTCACAGGTTTCTTCTGTCCATTAAAGTGTCTCAGCAACGGAGTTGACTCGGTCCGCAAGTCACATCCATAAAGTCCAAACAGTCATACCCATATCCGAATATGGGTCAGTCCGAACCTCCCAGCGATTCACTCCGTCAACCAATGCTCACCTCCTCCCGAACCCTTCCAGCCTTCAAACACTCCAGGACCCTCGTGACCTCAACTGACCTCCACAATCGCCCATTTCAGCTCAGAACTCATCCATCTCACGACACCCGTCACAAGACAAGCACCGTCCGGATATTCAGTGGATGCCAATGGAACTTCTCCAGCCGAAGAGAAGCTGACTGGAGTTCAGTTCCAGTTTGATTTATTAAAGTGCTAGATTGATGTGGCCAAGCCTTTACAATCATCTCTTAACTTAAATATTATTTCATTATAAAGGTGATTCTTATCCTAGACTATAACGTAACTATTAATTATACTACTTTATTACTATACTATTATTAATAAGGTATAAACTTACTATTACTATAAATACTTAAACTACAAAAATTAGTGACTTCCGAATAATGTTAACCAATTCTCACGAGTTTTTACAACACATTTGAGGTATTCCATTAGTTTTAGCATTTTTGGTGATTCAGGTTCGTTATGAGACTCATGAAATCATTCTCACTCAATACATTTTTTTCGAGTAACCTTTTGCGCTCATAATAATATCCTGGACACTCTGAAATTACATGAAATATAGTTTCGCTTGTATTAAGAGTACATAATTGGTATGTGTTAATTCCATCTCCTACGTTATTAAAGGAGTTCAAAGGTCAACGTAAACCGCGTGAGGGGAAAGTGACATGCCAAACGAGGGGAGATGTGCGTTAAGTGTGTCACCTGCAGACATCCCACGCCCCTCCACCCTTTCAACGCAGTGCACTTAATCTCTTTCACTAAGGGTGGTAGACAAGGCATTCCTTAACGAGAACACGATCTGCCAATTCGATAACGAAGAAGGAGTCATTAATCCTCCAAATCTACCTCAACTCCTCCCCCAATGCAATCACTCCATAGCGCAAGACTTCTACGCGGCTGTCAAGTTCGAGAGTGTCGCCCCTCAAAGGAGAACGAGAACCTCCAAGACACTTTGAAATGCAAATAAAAGACG
>JAQGAB010000348.1:0-29725 GCA_034696565.1 Isotomurus graminis | reverse complement strand
ACAACACGGTGACACTTACAGCGCTGGCGAATTTATTGTGACTGTGCTGAATTATTTTGTGAATATATTTACATTTGATGAGTAAATGAATTATGTTTCTATTTCGTGCACCCGAATAAACATGAGAGAAGTTTGTTGCAGGCGGAGGCCTTGACGCGTCTTTCGTCGACGTATTGTTGTCGAGCGAAAGAAAGGAATACTTCTTCCAGCGTTGTTTGCTGTAAGGAGTATTCCTCGATTAACAAGTGGAATTGGGTTTTAATGGATTCCATTATTTCGAAAAGTGTGTCCCACTGCATTTTAGTGGAGTTAATGTGGAACTGCATGGAGTTCTGAAAGACAAGAGAGTATAAAAGGATTTAGTGAGTTTAGTGAATTAAGGGAGAAAGTTGTTTTAAGGGGTATGTGTGGCTACCTGATGCTGATCTTTAATACTGCAAGGATCATATCTCTCAAGTATTTGGGTGGTTAGGACCTGAACATCTTCAGAATTGGTAAGGGCTCCTTGTGTCAATCGAAGAGTGAGGGTGTAGCCCTGTGCAAACTTGTTCCGCAAATGTGGAACTCCTCCGAGACATTGCATTTCTCCATTTACCATTATTCCCAACCGGGAGCATAGATATTCACACTCTTCCATACTGTGGATGAAGAAAAGTGTTCATAAGAAATTGTTATTATAAGTTAAATGAATGCAAAGTAAAACCTATGAGAAGTTAAGATGATAGATTGTCCAGCATCTCTGATTGAGGAGATGATGTTCCAGAACTGTCGTCGGGAGACAGCGTCAACCCCACTTGTAGGTTCGTCGAGGAAAACTACTGGGGGATCTCCTATTAATGCCATCGCTGCACTTAGTCGTCGTTTCATTCCTCCAGAATAGTTTTGACATTGGACAGAAGCACTGTCACCCAGTCCTGAAGAGATTGAAGCGTTAGCAGATTCAACGCGATGTTCGGAACATTGTTTTGGATGTAATTTTACCCATTCGGTCGAGCCATTTGTTGGCTTCAGACGTGACTTCAGAGCCACGGATTCCTCTGAGTCTTGCAAAAAGCTGCAGCATCTGTCGACCTGAGAGAACTCCAATTATTCCATCGAACTGTGGGCAGTATCCAATCTGACTCAAAAACGACTTTCTGCCTCCTTGTAACGAATTTTTGGAAATGAATGCTTCCCCACATGCGATTATCTCATCTCCTGTTAGCATCCTGAAGGTAGTAGTTTTTCCTGAAAAGGTAAAGCAGTTATTTCAATTATCAAAGAGACAATGTGAACAATAAAGTCAAAGTCACCTGCTCCGTTCACTCCAAGTAAACCAAAGCATTCTCCGGGATGAACTCCAAATGTTATATTGGACACGGCCGAAAAATTCCCGTAATTCTTGCCCAGGTTATTTACTACTATAGCTTCCTCAGACACTTTTCCTGTAGAATTTGGTTTATGTTAAAAACTTTCAAATACAATAAGTGAAAGCTTTTTCAACCTTGCTGAAGTAAACTTTTGACTCGTTCTTTTTCACGGGTAACATCGTCGTCATTTACATTGTTGGAAAAGTTTGGAGTAGACTGCTTCGAAATGAAATTCAAAAGTTTTTTCAGAAATCCATATTCTACTAAAATTAGGAGAGCCATGTAGAACAAGGAAATGATCGCCGTGTAAACGATCTCTTGAGATATTCCTGGAGTCATATGAAGACTTTCGGGGGCTGAGTGTGTCCACCAAGTAAAGTAGGGCGCTGGTTTGAAACATGTCACGCCTGGTAGTATTCCGCAGTTATCTGAATTCGTAGGTGATTAAACAAAGCATATTAATATTTATCTGGTTTATCAGTCTTATCGAGTTTGATGTGAGAAACTAACCACAGCAAGCTCGAAGTTCTTTGGGAATGTAGTAGGAATCGGTATTGAGATCGGCTCGACACAAGATTCTCTTGATGTCCTTACTTAAAACATTACATACACTGTTTCCAGTTGATAATCGTGCAAACAACATGGAAGATTTGGCCAATCCGTATGTTGGGAACAGTCTTCCTATCCAACCTACAATTAATGACGCGTTGTACAACTTGTCGTTCCTTTCGCTTTCAAGAATGTAAACTGCAAGTGCAGCGAATGTTCCTGTTGGTATAGATTTCACAATAAGTTAAACTAATAACGACCAGGGCACTATGATGTTTTCTGATGGTCTGTTACCAGTAATTATGTTTACAATTGTTACTAAAGCGTAGCCTCCTGCAGGAGTTGGTGCTACAAGACTTAGCAGATAGGAAAAACACGTTGCTCCGATTGCGAATACAGCCATGATTACAAACAACACACCTAACAATCAAAGATAAAAATTGGAATAATGTTACAAGAACAGATGAACTATTCGATTCCTTTTAGCAAATCTTTACCTGCACCACCATTATTGGTGAAAGCATCATGAACTTCTAAGGCTGGAAAGCATGCAAGGATTAAGCAGATTCCAATCAAGTTCACAAAGTAGTCCCAGCAAAACGCTGCCCCCCAATATACAAAAGGGTTTACTCCGGTCATCATTTGCAGTTGTTTTGATTGGCAAATTCGTTCTTCTATAGGCATGACTATTAAACTAGCAGCCATCAAGATTAATCCGATAGAGAGAAGAACACCAAGAACATAAGGTGTAATTTGAGTGAAATCCTGACTTAATGTTGATCTCCACAAAGACCGTGTGCCACTAACAAGTGGATGGTTAGTCACTTCAATTGAGTAGCCGTTGCTGTTTTTATCCATGTGACGCAGCATTGTGTTTGAAAGAATATTGATCGCTAGTGGACAAGAATGTCTAGGAATCAACGAGTAGTATCCATGCAATGATACGTTCTCTGATGAATCTTCCAACATCGCTCCGATAATGTATCGTTGGTTGTATTTGTCAATATCTTTGTTTGCTATGTCCATGAGGGCTGCAGAAAAATTCATTCCAGGGGAGTATTGTAGTTCAGACCCAGCCGACCCAACAACGGCTCTGAAGGACTGTAGAAGTTCCTAGGATGTGGGACAATACTCATTATGCACTATTTTCAGTGTAAAGTTGCTAGAATTTATATAATTTCAATTACTGGGGATGATCCAGTGAATGCTGCGATTGATCTCTTGTACGAACTGAGTTCCATTTTAAGCGGAGGCAATCGGTTGCTCTGACTGTAGGTAGTGTTGCTCGCAAGAATGGCAGTGATGACCAACAGGACCGGAACAAGGAACTGCAAGTATCATAACCATAATTATTTATATTGAATTAATTGTTCCGTGCAAAAATATAATTGAGATGCAAATGTACCTGGCTTAATGTGAGTTTCCAGCGTTTAAGTGAAAAGAGCACCTTCTTAATAAACAACCCAGTAAACTGATGCATTATTTTATTGACTCCTTTGGACTTGGCAACAGGAGTGGAGTCTGCAGACAAACCGTTGACCGTATGATTTCCGTGAGACATTTCCTCAACCCTTTGAGTTCAAATGTAAATTAAATGTTATTTCTGCATCACTTGATTAGATGGAATATTGGGATTAGAATACTGTACTTGATAAATACTTCATCCATAGTAGTAAGAGATATTCCAATATCCTGAATTTTTAGAACACTCTTGTTCTCCAGAAGTTCCCCAAACATGCCTGGAAAGCTGGAGGAATTGTTGTTCTCTGTATGTAAGGTTATGAAGAGTTCGATCAGTTCTCTCTCAGCTTGTGACTTAATAACTGCAGAAGGGACATGCTTTTGTACGCATGATAACACCTTAGAAGCGTCCCCACTTCGGTCGAGAGTGAGAGACAAGGTGTAACCAGTTCCTGTGTAAGCCATTTCCAATAATTTAAATTCTCACTATAGCATTTAAACGTACTTGGAAAGCTCTCCACAACTTACCGTAATATTTCTTGAGGAACATGGGACTTCCACAACATTGAACTTTTCCACTGGCCATTATTGCAATTCTGTCACCGAGGACATCTGCCTCTTCCAAGAAGTGAGTGGTCAGGACAATTGTCCGCTCGCTGCGAATTTCTAGCAGTAAGTCCCAAATAACTCGCCTAGCTTCTGGATCCAGTCCACTGCTGCATTCATCAAGGAACAAGACTTGAGATCCTCCAATGATTGCACAACCTAAAGACAACTTTCTCTTCTGTCCTCCAGAGAGAGATTGAGATAGAGAGTTTGCCTTTTCTTCTAAATTCAGTTTTTTAATTAGATCAGGTACTTCTCGATTGGCTTGTGAACTTGACAATCCTTTGACCTGGAACCAAAAGATTTGTATCTTTCATTTGATCAGAGGAAACAGGTATTTTAATGAAGATACATACCATAGCAAAAAATTTCAAATGCTCCTTGACCGTAAGCTTGGCAAAAAGTAAATTATGCTGGGGACACAATCCTAGATTTTGTCTTATTGAGTCCATGTTGTATCTAATATCCATTCCGTTTATCAAAGCTGTCCCACTAGTTGGTCCGATCAGCCCTGATAAGAAAACATAATAATACATTACAATCAACAGTGTACTCTTTAATTCGTAACAGTTATGATAAGTGAAACTTGGGAGAAACCTGTTAAAATTGACATGGTTGTGGTTTTTCCAGCTCCATTGTGTCCCAAAAGGCAGAAAATTTGGCCTTTGTAAACTTTGACGGAAACATCATCTACGGCGACTTTGGTAGGCCCAAATTTCTTTCGAAGACCAAGTATTTCCATTCCTACTTCAATTTCGTCCGGCACATCTTCAAACTTGTCACTTATTTTGGATTCGTCATCTACTTTCCGTTTTAATGTCTGAAGATCTTCATCCTGTCCTTTGGTTGTTCCAAATCCCCACTCGGTAGGCTGCAAAATTACAAAATTGACCATTTTATTCTTATTCAATGGGATTGTTAACCGGATAAGTTATAGAACTAGAATTATACCATGAAAATGAAATACCACGGCTTCCTAATCCCATACTTGGTTGGCATTACTTTCTCGAAATACAACGCTAGAATTACATTCAAGAAGCTGCTGACTAGGAACATGAGGAGGACTAAACCAAGGGACATTTCATCTAGCGATGTAACTTGAGTTCCAATGTTACTCCATTGCTGCCCAATTCCTGATAATGAAAATACAAATAGATTAGGTAATGTTAAAATATCTGAACGTGTGTCCCTCAGAAGTAGTTACCTCTAGATTCGAAGGAGGAAATCACTTTAATTCCAAAATGTAATGCAATATTAGGACATAAGCACAGAAACATTTTTGCTGTAAAAGAGAGATCATCGTATTGCGGTTCCACTGGAACAGCAACCCCATAGTAGGTCGCTATCCAAATTACAATACCGACTGTTGTGGCCAGAGTAGCTAAAATTCGGGTAAAAAATATTATTGTCACCAAATCTTTGATCTAAAAATTCATTAAATTCATTACGTCGGGTGAAGAATGAGGAAACCAAGAAGCAGTGAGTTGTAGCCCAGAAGATATAAATCAGCATGAAAAACCAGAACAAAGTCGGATCGGTATTGACAAATACTGCACCACTCTCGGAGTTGAAAGTTACGAAAAACAAAATGGTCACAACTGTGATGCTGATAATCAAAACTACTAGGGAATTCATCATCCATCCAAACCAGTGCATCCAGTTAGGAATTCCAGTCATTTTCATCAATTCCTTGAGAAGAAACAGTGATATCGAAAGTCAATTTGTGAAGAATATTAGGGCTAATTATCACAAACCCTATAAGGCTTTCTCACCTTGATTCCTGTCTCTTTTTCCGACACAATTGCTCTTACAGTCGACGGGATAATGAAAACAAACCCCAAAACAAGGAATTGGGGTAGAAGGATGAAATAAATTTGGTTGAAGTCAAAATTATCCGTTTCTGGGTAAGGGAAGCCTTCAGTGCTGTACTGGAGTTGGAATTATCAATAAGATAAGCGATTATTGTAGCCGGAGTCAGAAACATTTTGAGTGTCGTATGTATGTAATTCTTACGTTGTACTTAGGCTCCACATCAAACAGCATCCATGCAAGGAGCTTGTCAATGACGATTTGGAATGCTGTGAATCCGGTGTAATGATATGTGTCTTCATTCCCTGTGTATAAACCATGGGACAGTACATTTTGTAGCTACAATTGCATTTCGATTATTTATAATTTTGTTAATCATAAAACCTCCAATGAAAACTTCAGAAGCAAGCCAAGGCATTAGTGTTTTAGTATCATAGAACCGATCGAGAACTCTAATTTTGTAGGATATTTTATGATTCTTAGAGTAGTCCTTAGGATCCAAAGATTTGAGTCCGTTGAATACAAGAGCACCGTAAAAGGTAGACTCTTCATTTCCATCTAGACCGTACTGTCCTGCGTAATATTCAATCTGTTCGTCGTTTTCAAATGGTAGCCATATCACTGCAGAATTCATTCATTAAGCATAAGGAACGTAGAACATATCAGGTAAAATGCGAGTGATATACTAAATATGTACCTTTGGAATTTGGGATTGGGATTGTTGAATTATCCATCCCTTCCATGAAGAATTCTTCTATTCTTCCTACAAAGTCCCTCAACACTGTAGTATTCGGGGAGTAGCCAATTGTCACATTTCGAGATGAATAGGACAACGACCGTCGGATGTTTTCCAAGATGTCCTGCACATCAAGGTCACAAATCGAATAATATATCTTAAAAGCTTACTTAGGCCAGCAAAGTTACCTGTTCGCTCCTCTCTGTAAAATATTGTTCGGGAATCCGTTCGGCACTGGACTTGACTGAGGACCTCAGATACGCCATAAGAATAGCAAAAAGAGTAGGCAAAATAATTTCAAATGCCGTAACGACATATTGTCGCTTTCGAAGAATTAAGTTTTTCCAAAATAACAGCCACAAACGTCTCAACGTGTGCCTGAAGTTGATGCTCGTCATCGTGGCTTATCGTGTGTCCAATTGAATTTTGATGGGAGCCAAAAAATATTAAACTTGGGCTGGGCTTTTATTCAAGCCTGTTTTCAAAGTGAAGCCCCTCCGGGTTTACTTTAAGGTCTAAAAACTAAGCTAAGCCGTGGGTGAAGACCCACATCGGAGTTATTATATTCAGAGCAATCGAATATTATTACTTTGTTTCTAGATCAGCGTTCGGGAAAAATTGTTGGTTATGGCCATATTGGTGTCAACTCGTCGATTTAATTGCATTAAAGTAAAGATTAGATAGCGTGTATATCTGAGAATCTGAGCAGAGGTTACGTCATGTAGTAATATGGTATTGTTAAATGGCAGTTTGTATTTATGGATGATATCACGATCAATGATGCTAATCGGCAAACAGTCATAAATGATGACTCAAAACGAATTATACGAAATAATATAAATATACTTTCAATTTAGCAGTAATGCAGACGCTTGAGTTTGAGCTTGACTGAGAAGCACTTGAGGATTCTGTGCAATACGTGTCGATATCTGCAGCTGGTTAAAAAGAAGTTTGATGTTCGATACTGTCCGGAAACCTAAAATAATTGCTTTACGGGGAATGCAGTAAGCCCGAAGGATAGCACCTTGCTGGACACGATACGTAAAACATGCTAATAAACTCTTTGTGTGTGCTCATGCAATTGTCAAACTACACAATCGATGCAAATGTACGGTCAAGGTAAGTGTCGGACTCATTGTGTACTAACACGGTATAATCCATCTTTACTTGGGTGTCTTATCGATCGGAAAAATGTACGCTCAGGGTTATCCTAATGTTCATCACACGTACGGCTATAGCAATGGACGCTGATAATGGGTGAAATGTTTGGCGTTAAATGGCAAATGTTCATGTAAAAAAGGAGTGGGGCACCGTGTGCAGTAGTGTGCACTGCTAAGTGTATAATTAAACAAGAAGCTTGTAAGTTTTAGTATTGTTGACTAGTAATACTGTTCTTGGTTTATTAAAAGTATTTACTAAAGTTGAACTACAGGAGGAGGAGGAGGTAGTTTTAATTGTTCTGCTGATTGGAAACAAATCCATAGCTTGGTGGCGATTGATGGTTTCCTGCTGTCGGGTAAGGTTGGTTAGTTTGCTGGAAACCAGGTTGCTGGGGATAAGCATTTGGGTATGTTTGTCCAGGAGCTGTATGTTGTTGAGCGTCTGGATAAATGAGCCAGAAAATACTTAAGGACTCAAACTTTCAAAATTAGAATTGGCAAAACAACTTACAAACTACGCCTTGAGGTTTTCTGCTTCGTTTGAAAGCTTTGAAGCAAAGACATCCAAAGCAAAAACAAATTGCAATGGGAACAACAATCGTCAAAATGAATGCGACGATTGCAATCGCAATGATCCAGCCGGTCCTGTGATTTCAGTTACCAAAATAGAGTTCCAAAACAATGTCTACATAATTAGATGTACATTTGTAAAGTTGTTGAATACTTACGAAATAGGTAGGTCATCATTGCATCCCTCAGGGTACCATTCCCAACGTCCGTTCTCAAGTCTCATTTCACAGTCATCATCCGTATCTCGTCCAGAACCAGACTTTGAATTGAAAGGATTTGCATTCAAAGATGCACAACCGAAGGTTAACAGTAATAAAGACACCCAAATGGATGTAATAGAAACACTGCTAGAAGTTCCCATTCTGAACTCTGCAGACGTTGAACTGTTGAAGTTCCTTTCGCTCTATTACTGTGAGAATGTGTGACTTTTATTTAATAAAAGCAATCAAGGTTCCTTCGAATCTTTCTGCTACGTTACTTCAGCTCGCAAGCGAATTTAAGCTGGAATTAGATATCTCAACAAGCGGAATGACGACTAAACAGTCGATTCTATGACGCAGGAATATGATTTAAGTTTGTAGAACTTTGTACATATTCTTCTCTTCGTGTCAGAGTATCCATATTGTGATAGTAGTATGCTATGCATATATATTGCCTTCGTTCTAACTCCGAATCACGAACCTGATCTTATCACTACAGCACTTTTATTTAGCTCAGTCATTTATGTATTGAACTCGTAGGTTTATTTCCAATTTTCCACATTCGTCATTGTCACGCTAATGCAAATGTAATCGTTACATATACACTTTTACTACAAGGTATATGACTCATAAAGTACACTACATTATAATAGTTTTTGTAATGCTGAATGTTGTATAGCCTTCGATTCCTCAACTGAAGTGACACAGGCTTAAGTTATCAACGAAACCAGACCATCAACCCTGGCATAATCATTATCTTGATGTTTTACGGTGAACTGTAGGCTGCAACTGTTGCATATGCAACAAATAACATTGAAACTGAAGGAGCCTTGTTCCCCTCATTCAGTCTCACCAGAATAAATGTGATTAAAGTTTACTAACTAGTACAAATTCATTCAGATTCTGGCTAGTTTGTAGTAATTAAAGCAACACGATTGAGTAGATATCAAAGCAACGATCACTGGGAATTTCCCAGTGACGATGTAGCAGGATCAGATGATTGGGCTGGGTCCACAATGAAAGGCAGCTTCACTTGATAGGCAGCCAGTTGCTTGTCCAGACAGTCCAGAGACAATTAATTTTATTCAAGTTGGGCAATATGGTTGTATTTTATGTAGTGCAATGTCGCATGAAATTAAATGCAATTTAGTACGGAAAATGAGGATTAAATTATTAAAGTTACCATTGATTCATTTTGATGCAATTGAATTTATGGTTGATTGTAACCGCAGTTGCAATGACTTAATATTCAATGCAGCTAATTGCATACGTTCACTGTTTTACATTTCGCTGCAACTGTAAGTGCGGTTGTCTGTAATTGAAAAACACTTGGCTAATAATTATTCTGTAATTTTCAATACAAAATGCAACAACCATTACCGCTTGGGTTGCAAAAGGGAGAAAATGCAAACTCTGAATTTGCAGTATCCTGTAACACGTTATACCGTCCATACGAGTGAAACTACTTTTACTTTTAATCCTCGCATGAATTTGTTAATGTTTAAAGTGATTTTGGTGTACTTTTATGAGTTGAGAGAACGTAATCCTCAACCTTAATTCTAGAATATTTCAACGCACAATACAAGGAACAGGCACAGTGCAGGTTTTTAATATAATTTTGTTTTCAAAACGTTTTCATACACGAATTTTCGATGGAGTACTGCATGTGTTTTATTCATAAACGCATTACTATATATTATTATGTATGCGTAAATATAAGTTGAAACTTTGGTAATTATAATCTTTGGACGACTTATACTAAAACTATGGCGTGTGCCAGCTTCTGCCAACACGGGAACTCGCGTCTACTGGAGTCATACTCCTTTACTTTCATGCTTATTTTGGACGTTGGATCGAAAGTAGTTTAGGGAACGGCAGTATGGGAAACGGTTTGTGAGTTCGGGTTGTCTGAAATTAAATAAAAATAAAAAATATTTCAACCTATCGGGGCACAGAATTTGGAAAATAAATAGGTTTATGACTTTTCTTACAAACAATTCCGGGGCTGGTTGTGTTGTTATTTTGCATGGCTTTGAAACAGAGACACCCACAGCAGAAACAACAGCCGATAGGAATACCAAGGAATATAATGAGGCCAACTATTCCTAACCCGACGATTTGCCAGACTCTAAAATGGTGAAAACAACTCTTAGTTATTAACTCAATGAAACAAATAAAATGCTTATTACTCCCGACAGTATACTACTACCACACTTACGGCATAATGTTTTCTGCAAGTTGTTTACAAATCTCTGAATCTGAACTTACTTCACGACCGTTTACAGTACATTTAGCGCTTACTGAGTTTGGACCAACTATTAGGGTAAGAAGTAACACTGACATCCACACGGATGCAATGATAGGAATAGACGAAGATGTCGGCATAATATATATTCGAATGTGGACTTTTATGGCTATTATATAACTACAGAGGGACACCGAGTGCACTGCTAAATGTATAATTCAACTGCACGCTTTGTCTGTGCTTGTTACTGTTTAAAATTTTGTCCGTAGTTCGATGGTGGTCTGGTCTGTAGCAGTCTGGAGGAATATGTATGTGGGGAAGAATTCCTTAGGTCGCAGGGAGTTTCAGATTTACACAAATAAGCTTGTTGAAAATGTCAGAACAATGTGACGCGGAGTATTAAATGTAAAGTCAGAACCTCTGCTGAAATAAGCTTGGAAAGGCAAGCAGGAATGATAACTTGTAAACTACAATTGTAACTGTGCAGTAACAAAATAAGAATGGGTGAAGGATCTATTCTACACCTCGTTTAAATACAGAGATGTATGGCGACAAAATCGTAGAAAATTGTAATGGCATTGTATCATCGTACCAGACTGCTTGACTTGAGTAACTGATTTTTCCGTGATTACGAACTTTCAACGTCTTTTCCGCCTTCGATGCATACGTTGTTTTTCATTGAAACAAATAGATTAATTGGTCATTAAAGACGCAAGACATGGAGGAAAACCACCTACTCTAGCTCGTACGCATTATAAAAACTTATCCTGTTTAGTTAGAAAAGTGTGATAAACTTGTACATACTGGACAATGAACTACGACCGATTTATGAACTGATAAAATTATTGAATTGTCTATTCAATCTTAAGCTACACATCCTCACCTCATAGTTTATAGTCTCACTTCTTCCTCCACTTCCGCTACAACCCAAGCCAAAACCTAACTTCCTATGAACCTACTGCACTTTGCACTTCCATAGTCTTATGCATTCAGACTACTCACTAATAAACCACACAGTCGCTATTTGATATTACTTCATACACAATCTCTCTATCCTTATTATTTGCCACAAAAAGACTATATTTCGTGAAATGCTTGCCAACCTGTGACCTGCTAAGGCAAAAGAACTCGATTTGTACTTAAATCTAAACTACACGTTTGCGTTTTCCCTGTAGCTCAAAATCATGTCTTTCATCGATAGTTGGGTGTCGAATGTTTACGTTGTTGTTTCTCTAGAGTATCGGAATTAATCTTCATTCTCCTTCTCAATGAAAGTAAAAAGTACCCCATGAAGAGCAATTAAAGGACCTTGGCAAAGTTGCTTGACAGCCTTGACAGCTCAGCTTATATGATCCTGGAATTAATATCCATTTTATTTCATTTCGCAGAATTAACTGACGTGCATAAATACTCACTTATTGTTAGAAACTCATAAACGTAAACCTTAGAAAGAAAGCTGTGGCCAGCAGATGTATACATACACACATGCAATTTGTTATAATTTGTGTATTATAAGCATGTTGTTGAAGGGAGTTTCACTGCACTCGAAATTAACATTTTGTTTCCTCTACAGTTCCGTAAGCCTGTACTTGGAGCTGGAATCTACTTTCACTTGTGCATTGAACAACTGAGGTTGCTCTTCTGAGGATACGAATCCTCCATTAGTGTTTCCTCCATGTGAAAAATAAGATGGTGGTGCTTGATTGTACATCCCTTGATGAAATACGGTTCCATCAATCACAGCAATTTGTCTGTGGTCTCCATTTATCTGGCCGTAGTAAGAAGGAGGACCTGGGGGTTGGTTGGCGTATTCCGGTTCAGAATAAATGTTCTCTCCGTTCATGGAGTCTTCGTAACCTCCCCAATACGCAGAATTGTCATCGGAAGTGCGACGAGTAGCTGATATCGACGCAGGTAGGTGGTTAGTGTACCGGTCATTCTGATTCGGAGGGACGTCTGGTGAGCTATGATCTTGATTTTGCCCAGGATTAATGAAAGTTGGATTAGGAATTGGTTCGATAACAATTTTAGCTTCGTTGTTGGGCTGAACTTGACTCAAGGACGCTTGGCGCTGAGATCTGTGATGACTCCGAGTAGTTGCTGATAGAACTGCAATATTAGATAACCAGGTTAGATGGTGACATGTTAATGATTTTGATATTCGAGATTTGGCTTTTGAAGTCACCTTCGCTTTTATTCTTGCGATAAAAGTGCTTTTTGAAACAGCAGCAACCCAAGCAAAAGCAGCATAAAAGTCCAACTGCTGTGGCAAGAGCGAGACTTCCGAAGACTATCCCGATGACAGCCCCTGTTCTACAAAATGTGTAAACGAGACATATTATTTAAGAAACAGGTCTTGGGATATAATTTGATTGTGCTTTGTGATATACCTTAGGCCTCTGTCATCATCGTAGTCCGTTGGGAAATCACAGTCTTTGCCATTAGGAGATTCGCCACTAGTGTTACATTCTTCTTCCAGGAATTTAGGACCTATGTTAATATCTGAAGAGGACACTGCTGTCAACACGAATACACAGAGAAAATAAGCAGACTTGGAAGTCTGTGAAGACAAGTGGGTAGACATTTTGCGTGTCCTTGTTAAAATGGTCATTATGTAGTTCAGTGTATGCGACTAACAACGGGAGTGGATTACAAATGTTAAGTATAGCCACAATGACTCAGAGTCATTTTAAATCTGATGTCACAATCCAGTGACACGAAAAGACACAGTTATGACAGTAGAAGCGATGGGAGATGTCAAAAATCCAGATGGCCACTTAATTGTCGATTAACAGTGTTGCGTGCTGTATTTGGCATTCAACAAATATTGTTCGGTCCGGTTCGGTATTGCCAAATGATTCCCGATTTAAGCAACAACATCTATCTCCGTTTACCGTGTATCTTATCAGTACACCGGATTAATGATAAGATAACCAAATTAAGTACATAACAAACGCTGTTTGTGTGATGTAAGGTTTTATGCATTGCAGTGCTTCACTTGTACCACTGAAAAGTAATTTTAGAGGTTTTGCTGACTATATTATCATAAAAAATGAATCAATAATGGTCCAAATAGTTACATTTAACTTATTGGGAAAATCACGCTCGAGCTGCAAATTAGATATTCTGCGTACACCGTAATAATATAGTTCAGCATTAATATAATAAAAACAAAATGGTAAATCAATAAAAAGATATATTTAATGTTGAATGTTACAATGTAATAGAATAATTATAAATAGTAATAGTTTTAATGTGCAAATGTCCCAGTTAATCAGTTCATAGGAAGATGAAGTGAGCGAGTCAATAAAGCTTTAAATCCTCTCCCATGGGTTATCTGTAAGAACAATAGAATGTGTTTAACCTTTTACATCATTTATGCTTTTTACGTTGCATACAGTTGGATTTTCTGATATCCTCTGGATTATAAAAATCTGTTGGAATTGGAGGATCCACAGTGACTGTGTGAATGATCCCACCAGGTTGTTGGTTAAAGAATCTTGCGTTGAAGGGCCAAATTCCTTGGATGGATTGGAATAATGTCTGTGGTGGTCCGGAATCTTGGTGTGTCGGTAGTAAAGCTCCTAAATTGGCGAATGCGTGTACGCAGTTTTTAGAGATTTTAACAGTACAGTCGGTATTGTATGTAGTAGAGAGTAGAGCTTTCATACCTCTTTCGGCAAACGCTCCTGCCGTTTCATCGAAATTATTCCCTTTTGATCTGGTTTTCAAGTAATTATACAGAAAGAAAGCTCCGAGAGCAATAATACCAAATCCGAATAGACCGCACAGCATGTTTCGAATCTGACGGAGATGGTGTTCACTATGGGAGTGGAGATGCGGGTGGACTCGGAATCTCGGGAAATCACTGATTGTTTCGTTCCCACTTTTTACAGAGTTTTAAAGAAATCAGTATCTGCTATGAATTCACGTCTACCTTGTGAATATTAGGTTTAATACCTGACGCATAGGAAAATGAAACTGATGAGTAGTATACTAAAGTGAGCTGCCAATCTTTGCATTGTCAATCTTCTGGTTCAATCTTAAGCCGTTTTACGGTTCAAAAACACTTAGAAAAAGGAAATAAGGTGAGCAGCCTTCCTGATGAGTGTCACATCTTGCAATGTATTAAAAATGGTGAATCATCGAAACAAACATTCTATTTAGAAGGATTATATTTATTCCAGATTAATTCGCCTTCTGTGAGATCAAAGATCTGCTGCATGCGCTTCTTACATGATATATTCGTCAAAACATTGGTTTCAAAATACTCTCTTACTACACATTACCACAGAAGCATCACAAAAAGCAGCCGTAATGTTATCGCATTAGCTTTGTACCATATTCCATTAATATGTTGCAAACTTTGTTTTGACTTTTGCAGATGAAGAAATGTTCATCTGGTGACTCATAAAAGTTGATGAGATAACAAATGGTTCAAAGTACGAGAAATATTTCTACGCACAAATCATTCGTATACATTTGCAATAGTTTAAAATTCATGGTTCCGGTTATGTAATAACTATTGTTGCATACGCAAGCATACAGTTTGGCTGAAAACATACCGAAACTCGAATTTTGTCTGTGATTCTTTGAAACATTGATCATAAACAAAGTTTAAAATTTTGAAATATTCACCGTTCATACTACATTGGATGGCGATGGTTCAATGTGGCTGGTCTAACCGCAAATGGCTAAAAAACCAGACAGGTTAAGATTAAGAAGTTAGGTGGTTAATTACTTGGTGTAACTCAAGTATTAAGCCTCATAAATCACTCAGATTTTATGCGCATGAGGGACTTTGTAATATTGTAATAAAAAGCTAATTTTTCTCTGAGAAGAGCTAAACACAGTTTCAATAGTGTTAAGTAGGGCCATCGTTAACAGAGAAAGAGCAGTGTGCTGCTATAGGTAATATTGTTACTTGATGTGCCAAGGCCTGCGACAATGAACTCAGCATTATCGGCCATCACCACAGTTTACTGGTTGTTATAAAAATTAGATTCTTACATCTTGACACTCTACAGGCTGCAGACAAATATGAATTATTCAGATTGTCGCATCGTTTCAGATTAGCCTGGGATGGGAATATGGGAAGCGTAGATGAAATTGGAACTTGAATAGTCTCATTAGAAGCGAATCGAATCTTTGTCCTAAAAACAATACACTTTATCATTAGTATGTGTATTTATTAGTATGTACTGTTCTTAAACTAATTGAGGTAGGATAGGCTGGAATGAAAGGATGTTTGTGATTTGTCCATAAAGCCGTGGAAAATATTCCAGCCAGGGTGACCTTACAATGTTGACTAGCCAATGTCATTCTCTTGGACTTTGTTCATCCATTGTTGTAAGGTACTTACTTAATAGCCTATAGACGTTTTCTACCTGACAACTTGGGGATTACGTAGAACGACATTACATTCATGATGTAAAGCATCTTTCTGACTTTTCATCTTCATAGAAAAGCGATTGTCTGATTATCGTATGACATTGAAACCGTCTTGAATCCTCCTTACAACTAGCCAAGGACTAGAATTTTTAATTGCCTGAAGAATGGACATCTCACACCCTTCTTTCATTTTACGAAGAAATACAAGTGCAAGGATTTGTATCCGTTGTCCGTACAATCACAATGCGCATTCGATAGCAAAGGTTAATGTTTGCTTGTTGCTGGCATGCGAAGACAAAATGTTCGTAATGTTCTTTTTGGCACTTATTTTCAGGAAGTCTCGCCCTCACAGACTCAGAAGCTTGTTAATTTGTCAAGCCTATTGAATTCCAACCTGAATTAAGCAAAAGGGGAGGAAGGAAAGGAGATTTTGATGCACGCCGTCAGAGAAGTCCGATAATTGATTGGTAAATATGTAATCCCATGAGAAAGAATCTCTAGAAACACTATATGACTATCTACTTTATGATTTTAGACCCAACAAAGACTTATGCAACCTCACGTTGTATTAATAATCCATTCAAACAATTGCATTCATGCAAGTCAGGAAGAGTACGCAACAATATTCAAAGTTTATCAAGAATGGAGATTTATCCTTAGAAATGTGGGACACCTTTTTTATTAATTTAAGTAATTACCGCATCGAAAGTAAAAAAGAAGCATTGTAACTTTTTGTTAAGTTTGAAAACACGATGAAATTGCATAGCTCTTTAAAACTACAGCTCATATGTCTGTCTTCACCAGGAGAAGTGTTGAGAATAGTCCTATTAAGAATTAGGAGCATCAGAGGTGCAATCAAAAGATTCGTGCATCGTGGTATGGTCATTACTGTTCAAATTGGATTGCATTGGGTTTTCCTTCTCAGCAAATTGTTTTTAAGAATTCCCAAGACTTCCAAGATCATAATTGAAGTATGAAATGGTTCCTTACAATGATTTGAGAACGGTTGAGATCACAAGAACTGGTGAGCAAACATTCAGCAGAATTCTGAGTGAGGTAAGGAATGAGATGCATTATTGCATAGTTTTTTCTTGGTTTATTTACTATGCTCACTCTCGATTTTGTTTGATGTGAACGTGAGTGTCCTTGTAATCCTTCCTTTGAGTAAGATTTGTGTAAAATCTTACCTAAATCAAATCTGTGCATTATGATCCTTTCGTTTTACGATTACATATGTTAGTATCCCTATTTCACATGTTCTGTGGATGTCATGTGGATAGTTCGTGCTAGTAGTACATATAGCGGTGGTTCCCTTCTCCAACTGAATCTTTAGTGAGTGACGGACCATGAATGAATGCGATAAGCGTCGATGAGATTCATTCTTGTAAGCAAATAGCACATAGAAGAAACATAAACATGAACGATGTTGGTTAATAGTACTTTTTGTTTCATCGTATTAGGTAAAATTAATTAGGCTTCGACCGTCCGTCAAGCAAGGATCAATGGATGGGGATACAGGTAACTCATTCCTTCAGAGTCATTAGGGAAGAAAACAAGAGTGGTAGGTAGCTCTATTAAAGTCTCAAAGTCTCATTGTTAGTCCGTACACGGCAAGGTCTTCATTTAGTAGTTCACTCCTGAAGCGTCAACATAGGTTGTGAAGGGCTTGTCTTTTCATCGGTATCCATCACACCTTAGTACTAGACCCTATTGTTGTTAGAGGTCAAAAAGATCTAGAAGTTCTAACGAGAGATTGCATTCAGAAGTGATCTTTCAGCTTGGCAGGAGTTCCCATAGACCAGTCGAGTCTGGACAATCGAGTGACAGTGTGTGGCAGTTTCAGTGGCTTGTCAGCAAAATGACTTCGTGTAGTATGAGAACTATGAATTTTTTACTGGCTGTGGTTATTGTGGTTGTATCGGTTAGTATTCGAAGTTCTGATGCTGTTCCAGTGGAGCAGGATTTGGCTTTGACTGTGGAAGAGAAGTATGCTTTGGATGAGGTAAGATTGTTAATAGATTTTTAAACAATCTTGAACAAACCGTAAGCGATAGAGTACCCATTTTTTAAAATATTTAGTTCAAGAAAAGGATGACAGAAGGGTTGCCTCATGATTACATGAAACAAGACATTTATCTCATCCGTTGGTTGAGGGGTAAGTCATACACATTACATATTTTCCAAGTTGGAAATCCTAACCGGTAGGCAGACTTCTACTTCACTTGACTGCTTCAACCACTCATACAGCATTCACCATAGTAGATAGTTATGATGATAATTAAAATTTACTAACTGTTGCAGCTAAGTCTTTGGATATCGTTGGAGCAGGACAAATGCTTATGAATGTAAGTCTTCTTACATGAATTTTGACTGCGGATGTTTGTAAAAGAAATTAAATGATATATTTTGTTGCAGCATTTAAAATGGAGACAGGACAATCACATTGACACCATTTTACAAGAAGATTTCACTCACCTCAATGAATCGTACCCAATTTATGAAGGACAGGATTACGAAGGCCGACCAGGTATTATATAGATTCGAAATAATTCTCATTATGCCCCGAAGAATCTCAGACTTGTATTTGGTCATAATTTGTTGCTTAATGTAGTACTGGCTGGAGATGCTGGTGAATGGGATGTCCGAAAAGGTCTCGTTTCCGGTTATGGTGCAAAGGCAGAACGCTTCGTGTACAGAGAGATAGAAAAGTCTTGTCTGAAAGTAAGAGAGAAGCAAGCCAAGGGGGAAAATGTCACCAGATTCCAAGCCATCTTCGATCTTAAGGGATTCAATCTTGTTCAGCACGCTTGCATTCAATGTATGTGTACTTGACTTTGTTTCTATAATTATTGCAAGAAATGTCAAACTCTAAAGGTGTAATGCTTTGATTGGACCTACTCAGGTGTGTCGATGTACGTGAATATTCTACTTGCTTTCCAAGATCACTACCCCTACATGGCCGACAATGTCATCATCGTTAATGGTAGGATCGTCTTATTTCATAAAGTTACTTTCAATACATTTTTCAACATTATTGTTACAGCTCCATCATTCTTCCGAGTTGTTCTGGACATCCTTCGTCCTTTCGCCCAGCCACCTCTCAGAGGATTAGTTAAACGATTCGGCACGGATAAGGAAGAATGGAGAAAGTTTCTTTTGGCTTTGATTCCTCCAGATCAGCTTCCAGTAACTCTTGGAGGAACTCGGGAATAGATACAAAACTACACTTCATGTAACGCAGTTGGATTGGACTTTGGATGCAATAAAAACACGAGAGGTTTGCAGGTTTGCTGGAATCAAAATGCCCATTACTTAAGTTACCCATGCATGCACATCAGCACATCCTACACATTGTCTACACGTGTGTCGGTTTCATGTTTTAAGCCTTTTGTACATCAATCACTTCCAAGTTATTCTTATTTTGCGAAAGTTTGCGTTTTTTATTTATTATTTTAACTTATTATTGTCCAATAGGTTCTGTATTTCTTTTGTTCGTGTTTCATGAATTCTGTCCTGTCTGTCTGTATATGATGTCTGGTTTAGTGTTATGTGAACTGAAAAGCAGTATTACGTGAGAACATTTAACAGATTTGCTAAAGATTTAAAGAGAATATAACTTCTTAACTTTTATATCTTTTTTGGGAATGCTTTGGTTAATATTCACATGACTCACAAAAACAGTACCCACTGAGGATAAGGATAAATTAGCATCTCTATAAATGCGTTGCAACTAAATTGACTGTTATAAAAGGATATCAATAGATGTTTACTGTAGAACTTGAAGTATAAAAATATTTTTAAGCAAAATAAATGAAAAATAATGCAATGTAAAAAATGTTTTGCATTTCACCCTTGAATAAAATCTCAGGTGTTTATTCAGTTGACTTCCAATTGTAGTAGTACAATTAAGTAAGAAGTTGAGATGGAAAAGAACGCTAAGACTGAAACGGGAGTTACTGTGTAGAATGAACCGCATGTAAATCCAAATGGTGAACACCCTTCTAACTCCCCTTTGAGTTTAAGAAAGGTGTTTATAGCATTTAATTCTGGGACGTTGTTTTTCTCAAATATATGGGGAAGTCGCTTTATCCACACTGATTTGAAGGTTGAAGACTCTGACCATACATTACCCATGGCTGGAAGAGCTGTAGTCAGATGAAATGCAAAGAACATGGATGATACGAAAAACACGAAGAGGCTTATGGCAGGAAACAATTTGCTGAATCGTAGAGTAACGAATATAAGAATGCACAGGTTAATCATAATTGTTCCTTGGTACAAGAACAACATCCACTTGTAAGTAGTGTTGAATTGTTCCGTAAGATTTTCGAGTAGTTGGAAATGATGCATGGATGTTCTGAGCTTGCTGTGCAAATGATTCTTGTGTAATTTCATACTTAGTTCAGATTTAGATTGGCGACTCAACCTGTTTGGTTCTTCCTTGATCCATTTCTCATCGATTGTTTCGAACGGATGGGAAATGAGGTTCAAAGCTCTTGAGACTGATTTGGAGAAAGTAAAGCATAAGAAATGAAAGTGATCGAACAAAATAAGAATATACCAAATAGCAAAACTTTGCACTGCGATCGAAACGTAGAGCACCCAGTAGTGTTCTTTGGGGTCCAAAGTATTTCCCAGGTAGGATGAGAGATAAGAGGGAAAAGTAGGAATGTTGAGGTGATTAATTATTAACAAAATAACTATTCCGACTAGCCAAAACGCCATGTACAGGTTGGAAATATATTTTTGTCGATTAAGCGATTCCTTGACTCGGGTGACTCGCTTTGGCAAAGTGTTTCTCCAATCTGATGTGAAATCATAAATATTCAATGTTATAATACGATATAATGTTTTGATGCTGGTATATTTCAGATTTACATTTGTAGATTTCGCATTCAGTTAAGTTCCAGTTGGTATGAAAGTCTGCAATTTGAATCTGCTTGATTCGAAAGTGAATAACGAAAATGCACACGAACAATGTTTTCCACAACCAGCAACTCATCCCAAGAAGTACAACCATTCCGGCTCCATTGAATACTTCACGAAAAAATTGGAGTATTTGAAACGCTGTGTAAAGATGGAGGAATGCCATTGCAAGGAAATGGACAACCGTGAAAAATCCTCGTTTGTGGAAACTAATTGCTTGTAGTTTCTTTGTAGTGTACAGTATATCTTGATTGCTGTAGGGGGTTGTAGAAATAGGGCAAGGACTTATGACATTAGTTGTGTGAATATGAATGTGATCAACTACAGGGAATTTCCCAACAGGTTTTACCATTTCACTCGAGTACGCTGCTGACTCAAAGTCTTCGTATGTTAATTTATACGGAAACACTCCAGAAAATGAAATAAAGTTTAGATAGCTTTTGAACACGGAAATTGTGGAAACTTCCATTGCATAGAGAAGAGTTGGAACTCTTGTCGCTTGTGGATTACTTTGTGATTGGAAATTATACTCAAAATGAGACCTTCGAGGCAGTCAGCAGTGGGTTTTATACTCAGAATTGGTGTTAATGCATCATAAAAGATATTAATCGAAATGACATAGAAGCAGAATGTATTAATTTTTAGATTGGTGAAAAGTAAAGCCACGCCTATCATTTCTCAAGCTAATATTTATCGATACTTTAGGTAAAATTACAAATTACAATTTATTACTTTTGTTAGATCATTTATCTAGCTAAGAGGTTTAATAAATTCTAATAATGTTTTTCACAACTATGAAAAGTGTAGTGGAGAATGCAGTATGCACGCGTGTGATCATTCTACTATAGGATTTTATGCCGACGTGCTCAAGTTGTACATTTCGATAACAGTATTAGCGGATAATTGCATTATAGTTTAGTGTACCACCTTATGCATACACTTAAACGTGTCACGAACGAACAACAACCTCCAACTTATTGATAGTATAATATATTATATGCATAGGAGGTAACTAAAGGTGAATGAATATGGCATACGAGTTGTCTCCAATGATAAGAGGGAATGGAATGTGTGGAGACATTCCTTCGGAGAATTGTTCCTTTGTCCTCTTCTCTGCTCTTCCAACTCTTCTTTTCGCATTCCAATGCAATCTCACTTATTTCTTACTCCTCCTCCCAGTAGTCTTATCTTTCGTTGTGCTTAAGTAGATAAGGGATATCATTTAAGGAATTTCGTATCGTCCCTATGTGTACCCTGTGTTGACCACACTAGGTGACCAGTATCAACGACTTTGGATCATTTCTCCCCCGTCTTCCGAGCTGGAAGCTGATTGTGATTTTTGCTCCTGGTTTTCTTGTCGAATTTGATCTATTGAGTTTGATTAAATGATCTACTAGAGTTCTAGAGACGTTCTAGGTGGTAATATCTAAGTGGGGCTTTGGTGATTTGGAAGTTGGATATTATTATGGCTCCTGTTCCTCCTCCTCCAACTCCAAACAAGCAAAGTCAGACGTACAGCTACTTGACCCAGGTGAACATGCCGCCTCCAGCGATTCCAGCGCAGTATCATCAACAACAACAACACGCTTTCATGGCGTATCCAACAATGGCTCAGTATCCGCACAATCAGGGAGTCCAAACGGTTCCTCAGGTGCAGAACATGACGCTGAATATTGATCATCCTGGAACGTACGCCATCACTGTGAACTACCAACCGTGTCAGGAATCTGTGCAGGAAATGCAGCGGAATATGGTGTAAGTTTTGTTTACTGGATTTTTAAGTAATTGTAATGTTGGGTAGCAGTTTCAGTGGGTTGTGTGGTTTATAATGTGCTTTGTTTTTGCTGGTTTCAGGCGACAGGCCAGGCAGATGTTCAATACTTTCCATCCTCGACGTAACTAGAGGAATCTTGGAGTGTCCACACCGTCAGTTCCGGCAGCCAGTTTCTCCTATTTCAACTTCTACAAGTGTTGTTTTAAGCAACGATTCGTCGTGTAAGTTTAGTTGTTTTACCGAAAGATGTTAAGATTTCTACAAATGATAATAAATTAGATCATAAAGTGGGCAAATAATGGTGGAGTGAAATAATACTTTTGGCTCTTGGCTGCATATAACAAGAACACTATTTTATTGCCACCGAATCCATATATAAGTTCGCTTAAACTTAGATTATTAGTTTGCATAATATAATCTTGATTTTAGAGTATTAACGAATAGGTTGCGCAGTGTTGGGTGGGGATAATAAGTTGCTTTAGGAAATCCAGTGATCTCACAAAGAAGTCATAGCTGGAGGTCTTGCATAAGCCTTAGGAATGAATCCGTATTTCTTTTGCTTCGGTGCGAAAGCCCATAACCATCCTTCGACTGTTTGATGATTTAGGTCAGCATATACCCAATCCCCACGTCTCACAGAAAGGTCATCTGGAGCTTGAGCCTACGTAGAATACGTGGAAATGTTGTATGGTATTATTCCGAAAGACAAGTCGTCGTTAATGTCAAAGTCTTTATGATTCAATCCATAATTTGTTACCTTATAGTCGTACAACATGACAAGTTCTGTCCCTTCTTGGGCGTGTTGCTGCTGTACATTGCTGCTGTGTTGTAAATTGTCAATCTCACCGTCACTTTTACTTCCACTGCCACCACCTCCTCCAATACTGTTGTTGACGCTATTTCCATTGCTGTTTAAGTGATTACTTCCTAAATTGCTTTTTCTCACACCAGCCCCATTACTGGGAGGACTGGTGGAAGCATTTCCCTTGATGAAGTTAACAGGAAAGACAAAACCGGAGGGTACGAATCCTTCTTCACCATCGACTGATCTAACAACCCAGAACCAATCTGGATCATCTTTGTTCAAGACTGTGATAAGCTCCCCTCGTTCGACAGATAAGTCGTTTTCATCTCGTGCGATGAATGTGTAGAGGACTACGTATCTGCCGTGTGATGATGGGTCCTAAGATGTAAAAAATGTTAAGTCTTCTTGGTGTATTTCAATTTGGTAGTTTGGACAGCAGCTAATACGTACTTTGTAAAACGGATGAAACTCATGGTTATCTAAGGAAGCTCCTTCGCCCAAACTACTTCCACTTGCCCCCACACTGTCCATGCCACCCCCTAAGCCCCCACTTCCAGACAATCCCGAGTTGTGCTGATGATCGTTCTTGTCCTGTCCAAGACTTCCTCCACCTGCAAGACTTCCCCCACTACTTGACGAACAACTTGCTAAATAACTAAATGGGATGAAACCCTCTTTGTCTTTGTTGGAATTGGTACTGCTGTTATCATCTATTAAGATAACATAGGCCCAGTCATGTTCTCTGTACAACAGGCTGACCACATCCCCTCGCTTCACTTCCAGTTCGTCGTCAACACACGGTGTGAAGTCATGAAGGACTACCATTAACATATTACTCCTCTCTGATCCAGGTTTACCTGTTAGAATAAATGAGTACAAGTTAATTCCTCACCGAGTTTGGTTGGAATTCTAGTGATTACCAAATAATGAACTGTTGTTTTGCTTCTCAAGTCCAACTCTGATAAGCGTTTCAATACTTGAACTTCCGGTGATGCGTCCAGGAGCGATTTCTGACGAGTCTAAAACTAATTTCATGTCTGGTTGCTGGTGAACTTCATCGTTAGTGTTGTTCCCTATAAATATAAACGGCCAAATGTGATAAATAAATGTAGCGTGATATGTTAACTGTCCAAATTGGTGACTCTCACTAAAACGTCAACTTCTTTTAGGTGAAAATACACGTACCCTTTTTCTTCTTTGATTTCCTGCTGCTAGTATTACTATTGCGAATTCGAACCGGACACAAGAATGCCATGATGAGTGAGTATCTAAGTTATTCTGACAGATAAATTCCTTATTAATTTTTTCTCCTTTGGTTAATCGGTTATTGATATTTTTTATATTTTGAACCGAAGTATGCAGAGGAGGTGGAGGTGGTTGCAATGCATGGATGGTATGATTCCCATGTAATGAAATGCAACGAAGGAGGTATGCAGTTGTGACGAACAGGTGTATTCAAGTGTAGTAGTATTGGAGATGTTGGAAGATACAGAAAGAGCCTAGGTGAATTGACCCCTTTGGTTCCTTCAGGTAAGAAAGAATTACAGGTGTCTCGCGTTGTTGTGCAGGTAGAACAGGTTTTTTCCTAGGCTATTCATCAAAACTGAGGAAGGTAGGTAGAGAATACCTTTGGTGGACGCCTCGGGGAGAAACAAAGACTGAGGAAGAGCGTTATAATGTTATAAAGCATGATGGGGAGTCTGGCTCTATTACACACCTCAGAAAAATGAAAAAAGATTATGAGTTCAACCTGTAATTGCTTTCCTTGTTTATCATCTTAAAGATGATTTAGGTAATGAGATACTTTAAAGCAGTAATGCAGTTGGTTGAGTAAGCTCCTGTTTAAAGCATACTTGTATAGGGTGTGTGCGGACCATAATGAAAGTTGAAATGGGGGATTTAGCAATGATATCTTAATTTACAAGATAGTGAAATTGAATGTTTCCCAAAATTGGACGAATTTGAATGTTTTATTGAGAATTTTATAATTCGTCGTAAGTTTAAGTTGTTACGCACTACACAGGCAACATGCATTACTGGGTAACGTATTATGCACAGTAGAGTTGGTAGGTCAATGCAATCAAGAGTCTGAATATGGTGGAACAGGTTCATGAGTATGGATTACCTTCGCAATCAGCAATACACATCAAGAAATTCTGGATTTCTTGGAAAGCCAAAAAACATCATTTTCATACGATGTCCTTGGTTGTTGAAGATTATTACATCTTTATTTCTAAGGTGTTGACCAGATTAGCGTGGACCACAGAGATAGATAGAGCTAAAACTGCCTTAAGTACGCTAGCTTAGATTATCATTGGAAGAAAATACATAGTTAAACAGCCACAGTATGATTACGAATTTTATGGTATATTTTAACTTGTTCTTGTACCTGAGGATATCGGCATCACAAACTATTCCAGCCGACGTAGATTTGACGGTATCATGGAGAGAAAAGCAAGTGATGGACCAGGTATGGCATAAAAGACTTCAGAATTAGATAACTTTTACTTAATAAGTCACAAACTTGATTACAGCTGAAAGATCGGATGAAGAGTAATTTAACCCAGGATTTCATGAATGATGAAGCGTATCTCATTAACTGGGTCAGAGGTATGAAGAAATCACCATTGTGTTTGCTATCATTGTAAACTTCGAATTCAATTATTGCTCATTTGTCACATGTAGCTGGAGATGGTTATCTTGACAGGGCTGAAGAACTGCTACAAGAGGTAGTAGAAACATGGAACTCGGTATAGTATTATAATATTTTCATGATCTGAATTGTTTATGTATATTCAAGAATCTTCGGTGGAGAACAGAATACAAAATGGATGGAATTCTCAATGAAAGGTTTGAATTCATGGAAGACGAATACCCGATTGATCTCAAAGGAGAAGATATTTCTGGAAAACCAGGTAGAGTTAAATAAATATTCAATTGTAAGACTGTTTCGAGAACTACAATTTATGTTATGAATAGTACTCGGGGTTCTTGTTGGAGACTGGGACATAAGGAAGCTTCACATATCTGGGAAAGTTCAAGAAAATTACAGGTACTGCATGCAAGCTTTGGAAAGAGCGTCTCAGCTTGTGAGAGACAAGCAGTCCAGAGGCGAAGCAGTCACAAGGTTCCAGGTCATTTGGAATTTTAAAGGATTTAACTTGGAGCAACACGGATGCCTTCAATGTAAGAATTTTTCATAACACTCACTAGAATGAAAAGCATCGATAGTTTTATAGAAGACCTACTCTTGCTTGTTTTCAGGCATTCCTCCATACATAAGATTCATTGCAGCCTTCCAGCGTTACTTTCCTGGAATGGTGGATAACGTCATATTTATCAATTGTAAGGATATTTTTTATGTTTTTGTTTATGACGAACGTGTCTTGTTTTTAATTATACGCTTGTTTGTTTAACAGCACCTCCAATTCTGGAAACAATCCTGCGCGCAATACGACCTGTAAGTGGTAAAACCCTCAGGAGTTCTATGAGAATATTTGGAACAGATGAAAAAGAATGGAAGAAGTATGTGCTAAGTATTGTTTCACCCGACCAACTCATTTCATCATTGGGAGGTACAAGAATCGATACTCTTGATGAATAATTTCTAATTATCGTTCACAACACTCATTAGTTAATAAGTTTGTTCTGTGAAAGTTGTGCACGCGTTCTGTGTAATATGAGGTGTACTTTGGATTGAACTCATAAAGTCATCCAAATAAAGTTCAGACATTTTAAGAGCTTATTTTGGTATACAGTCAGAATTGGTTCTGGCTACGTGACATTATCGAATTTAATAAAAATAACGGGGTATAATGTTGTACGGTACAGGATTATTGAGTAAACTTTTTGAGGCAATGCACTGAAGGAACTATATGAAGGCGCATCAATTTGTGCATATCGGGAATACTACACAATTAAATAGATACAATACGGTATACGTTAACTTCTGAAGATATATAGGTACACATTTGGAATAGATGAATTGGCTATTCAAGGTCTTCTACCGATCGATTCCTTGGAGTAGGTGGAACTGACTTTAGTGTAATTCCAGTGGAGAGATTTGGTGTCTTTCCTTCCATCATCTGTAAGTATACATCGGTTTGTTAGGAAAAATAATATAATAGAGAATTATTCATAAATCGGTGGAAAGGAGGCCGACCTCTTTATAATCCGTGAACAGCTCCTTGAACTTCACAAAGTCAATCAGAGTAAAGAGCATCTCGAAGATTTCACTTTCTAAAAAGGGATTTGAGTCTCCTCCAGATTCCATTGACTCCACTCGTCGTCTGGAATTATAACAATCCGTTTAAATCTTTGCTTATTTAGTAACCGTATTTTTAGTACGAATAAAGTTTACCCAAAGTCCTCCACAAATTGGTTGAAATCAAAATGTTCATCTCGAAAGGCCTTTTTCAACTGAGACTCCAGCAACTGAGCCATTTCCTGTGAGTACGTTTTGAATATCTTGAAATGCTCGTGTCTTTCATCTGTTTGTTCCGGATGTGAATTGGCTTCATCTGTTGAGTCTGAGACGGGAAAGTTTCGACAATTTTGCTCTGTAAACTTAGTCCAGTAAGTGGAAAGGAAGAAGTTCTGTAGGGCTTGAAACTCTTCACCTTAAAGTTGTAATAACAAACTTTTGATAATTAGAATGTTTTTTAAGATTATTTATCTTCAGAATAACAAGGATTCATTACCAACAACTATTTCTTCAATAGCACCGATAACTCTTTCGAAGTGATCATTGCTGTCAGCGAAATGCTGTGCCTCGGTAACTTGTCCAGTTGTAACAAGTTCATCCAGTCTAGAAGTCAAGTCCACAATGTCTCCTCGTTCATATTCGTCTTCCAAGTCTTGGCCTAAATATGTCAGAAAACCCCAAGTGATGGATTACTTTCCGTACATGCAAGAAAGTTTTCTCATGCTCCCCAGGAAGTCTACATTAACACTTGTAGTGCCACTATAATATGCAAGCTGGTGATACCATCAATAAGAAGAAGTGGTGGGGGTGGCCTCATCACTCTCGCATGATCTCCATCTCCTACACCGCCACCTTCCATTGTCTGAAATGTCAGGCGAGATTTTATCGGAGGAAGGAAGAGTTCCGGAAGTCGGGATAATACCGTCTCACAAGACTCGCTCCAAGTGCGACTAGCGACTTCTCGTTGGGTTAAACAGTAATGACAGGAGAGCAGGTGAACTCGCAACAGCAGAACAAACTTTCTGTGAGAGTCTCTAACTGGATAGTGTGAATGAATTTCTTTGGAAGAGCAATCTATTGATTGATGTCGAGTAGAACGACCAGCAGGCCAAATGCGTTATTGCTTGCCTACTTTCGGTGGCTGAACCTGCTTTCTCTGTTTTGTTGATGTCCTGCTACCATTTTGCCATGGTTACGTTTCTTCAATATTTGTTCACCTCAGACATTCTTCAAGCTGAAGGTTGGATCGGAAATGAGTAAATAATTACATCACGATGGACTAACAGACACGAGGGAAATCATTTCTTCGTCTAATGATTCCTACAATTTGAGAAAAAGAAATGTGATGGAAGGTTGCATGATTCATGAAATAAAATGTTCGTATGAGTCAACGATGAAAGTGGTTGGTTTTTATGACCTTTCATGGGTTGTAGTATAAGCATGGGAGTATGGGTCAAATCTCAATTCAACTTAATTAAACAAGTATAGTACTTGCACGAGTTGGGTTGAAACTGTCACGCAACTTGTCCTCTGAAAATACTTTTTATTCTTTTGACGTAATCACAAAATTACCTACTAACTTTATCAAAGTCTACTTTGTACGACAAAAATACAAGCAACAAAAAACATTCACATCAAATCAAACTCTATTTAGAGAAAAACGCTAGAAGAAAAGTAAACAAATGTTAAGATAATTTTAATGTAAAGTCACAGACTGTCCCATATTCTTTATCATGTCCAAACATTCATTGATTTTCTTGAAATCACCGAATTTCTCCATAGCTTTCAGTGCTTCCCGAAGCATTCCTGCTTTCTCTCCTGGGCAAGTTATGACTTGGCTAGGTAAATGTTTGCATCGCAAATAAAGAGCTATAGCTTTCCTCTTTTCCCTAACAAGGTTCTTTCCTTGTTCCAACTTTCTTCTGTTACAGGCAGCAGCA
>JAQGAB010000347.1:0-29775 GCA_034696565.1 Isotomurus graminis | reverse complement strand
GAAAACGCTTACAAATACAATCTAATTACACTAAATTGCATAAAAACTGAATTCTTACTTGTGGATTCTACAAGCAGACCACATCAACGGAGTCATTCCACTTCTATCCTGCATATCCGGACTGATTCCTTTGGCCAACAAATAAGCCACGATGGAGGTGTATCCAAACTGAGAAGCTAAATGAATAGCTGAGCAACCTTCCCCGTCCCTGAGCGTCGGATCAGCACCATATTTCATCAAGAACACTACGATATTCAAGTGTCCTTGTCGAGTAGCCCAATGCAACGGTGTAGAGTACAACTCTCCTCCAATAGCATCTACAATCGCTCCTCGATCAATGTACAACTTTACAATGTCCTTCCTGCAGTTAATGGCACCCCAATGAAGAAGCGTAATATTATCTCCATCCCTCTGATTTACGTCAAACCCTTCGTCCAGTAACTTTGTGCAACGCCGCAGAAGACCAAACTGAAAACAATAAATGTACATTCCCAAAACTTCATTAACAAAACAATGCACTATGAAACAACACACTCGAAACTTTGTTGTAGCCTACCTGTGTAGCCTTCACGATGTCATATTTATCTTCATCCTCTGCAGGCGGTGGGGGTTGGTTAATGTTGCTTTGTGACAACACTTCTTCAATATTATTCCCAGGCATTTTTTCACACCACAAGCCACAACAACAGCCGCTCCCTCAGATCATTTCTCACCTAAAAGCACCACCCAAGTTTTGAAACCCCGCCTCAACTTGCTCAATAAAATACACCCACTGACCTTAATGACCCTTTGATAAGCACACCGGGCAGAGGGGATTTAGGCGAGTGTAAAAACACTGTTGTCAGAGAGTGTGTGTGTGAAGACGAGTTAGTAACAAGAGATTGATTGAAGATGAGCAAGTGGAGGAGAATCTCAAAATTCGTTCCCACAACAACGAGAAGCTCTCTCGATGAGTCTCACGGCGGCTCTCACTCCCCGCCCACTTTCTTTCCACACCAAATGTCACGGGAGGAAATGTCAGGTGGACCAACAGTCACCACACTATAATTCGTATTGTTACGGTGGAAGATGGCTCATTCCGGACACTTTATCCACGTCCAAGATTTACTGAGATTCGGTGTTATTTGATGATGATGATAATGATAAGGTAAAAGACTTGAAAGTAAGTATTAAATGCATGGGACAGGCTTCAGGCTACCAGGCTACACAGGTGACAGAGGACTTGCGGAATTAAGTGTTTAAAAGACAAGTGTTTTCGATGTAATGAGTTAAAGGTGGTTATGCACAGTCACACCGATAATGATGACAAGTAGTACAAGATAGTGGCAGGATGGTGATTACAGGTATCCGGATGACTCATGATCATTGGGATGTATTGATGAAATCGGTGATTAGTGATTCATGCGTGAATGAAATTAATTCATGACGCGTATGATAATAATCAGAAAGAGATTCCGCTTTCATTACGTCTGGTATCATTTTATTCGGGAATGAGTAAAATTGTTTATGAGTTTTTAAAGATACGTAGGAAGATTTGCTACACACTTATTACGCTAAGAGTTTTCCTCACTTAGAGACGTCACGTTTGTAATAAACGAATAAAGCAACAGCCTAATTTATTCGATTTAAACGGGACTACTTCTACTGGTAATCATGATTTATATCTGTGTCTGTACGTAGATATTAGTATGGCATTAGGCTTACATGATATTCTTTAGTTTAATGAGTTTTACTTGACATAATTTACTATTGGATAGCAGGTGCGTATCTCATACTTGATAATATTATGATGTATTATTATGCTAGCATATTTATGGAGCTCACTACTCACGTGGAGGGTTGTATATTATGTATTCGCAATAAACAAGAATTGCAGTACATTTGAAAAACACATGCGCTCACAAGTACTGTACATGATAAGCACAACGCAAATTACTAAGTTTCTAAGACGTATATCACAATTAAAACTCAAAAATATATCTTTTCACAAAATTACACTAGTTTAAAAACCATTCTTATCATCTAGTAATCGCAATTTGTAGTTGTTTCATATTTTTATCGATAACCTTATATATACGTAATATTATGCAGTATATTATGCCCATATATTATTATGCACGCTGTACACAAGAGATACCTTGACACACTGTATAGTATCGTTAATATTCGTCAACATTGATTTCTGTACGTGATACGACATTACCTAGTAATTGTTATATATACACTGCTGTCCGTCGAATTGAATACATTAATATCATTAAATATTGAAGACTATCTAATTCCGCAGGTTTGGTTAACTAGCTTCTTCTTGAAAGAGTCTGAAATTCCAGACCATCCATCTCCAGAATACATTGCATCATAGCATGTCACATACATTTAATTAATTTATACACGTATTACAACTATAATTATTGTTCGTAACAAAATGTTTTAACAGGAACAGACTTACAAAAAATTTTTATTATTCTGCTATACATCAAGAAAAGGGCGTCTCAAGACATGTATCACAAAGATAAAGATCTATACAGGTAAACAAACGTACCTTAAGACGATTCTGTAATCTTTTCTGTGTATTATCTTCTGTAGTG
Organism: Isotomurus graminis; assembly: GCA_034696565.1. Lineage (NCBI taxonomy): Eukaryota > Metazoa > Arthropoda > Collembola > Entomobryomorpha > Isotomidae > Isotomurus > Isotomurus graminis. The sequence goes on along the minus strand of JAQGAB010000347.1, from coordinate 27,187 downwards.
ACAGTGTGCTGATGTCATCTCAGGTGCACTCCGTCGCTTTCTTATACTGTTCTAATGTAAGCTGTGAACTGAATAACTTTTAAGCTGAAGGTCCATTGCGAAGATAAGGGCCACCGAATATAATTTGTCCTAGAACCCAAGAAGTAATACACAATTATTTTGCCGTAATGAGACAAGATTGGGTTCGAACTTATTGAACAGCAATTTTTCACGCTTATCAACATAGACATGACATGACTCAACTGTAAACTGTTGAAAAAGTACATCGAGATTTAAAGTATTTTGATCATAGGTATCTGAGCTTACTCAATGAACGTCCTTAATTTTCAGGTGCACAGAAATTTGCAGAGACAAATATTTGCTTAGAGAAAGTACAATGTTCTGTAAAATTAAGGATATTCCTACCGAGTATTGCATTACCATCCTCACAGAAACTTTTGATAAAGTAATGCTACATGACTTGATACCACAATTGCCACAAAAGGGTATATTACAGAATAATAATAACTTTTTGAGAGCTAATATTTGTGCTTGAAAAAACATTCTTGAAAAGAAAAGTAAGAAAATAGCTAAAACCATTAATAATTAGTTTCACATTTAACACGCGTATTGAGACTGAAATTTTTAACCGCTTCACCAAGCGAACCGTAGATTTACTCGTACAACATGTACCGTTTTTTCATAAGCTCAGCCCGTTAAAGTTACATATAAATGTCAGTAGTTTTAAAAAGTTTCTAATTATGAACATAATTTTGCATAATATTACTGGGATCTTGATTACACAGAAAACCTTAATTTCAAAGTTTACAGTACGTACGTCAGAAGAACTTATCGAATTCCATTTTATACTGATATACAATATAAATTCGACTTAAATTATCTCAAATATCATGTACCATGTACGTGTTATTTGTAAAAAAAATCAACTGTCTTAACGTGTAAGTCATTTGATTACATTTGAAATTTTAACCACAAACCACAATCTTGGAAGCTGATAACAAAGAAGATTAGAAGTTAAAGTTTTGTATCTTTCATTATTATTATAATAATGCGAATTTCTCGAGAAATAATTGGCGAGAGATTTCTCGGCACAATTTACGGCTACCCAAACTCACAACGTCAACGTACAAACTATCAAAGCTTAGCTGAGAGGGAGAGAATCATATAAACAGTCACAGCATGGAAGAAAATAGCAAAGGAAGAAACTTTGCGTCATCTTCCTTCAATACGTAACCTTATGACCATTTGATACAAGATACATTTTGTACTCTGGGCTCCATTCATATTACTTTTAGTGATTTAACATTCTTAGTGGTATTCACGTCAAGGCTTGTCACATAATGAAGTACAAAACTTTAACTTTTTAAACATCCATTTTAACCCACAGCGTAAACGTGATGTCTTCTAATTGAAATACAACCAATAAGCAGGATGAAATCTTAAGGATGTAAGTACTAATTATCACAATGTTCTCATTAAAAAACAATTGTTCCTAATCAAAACGACTAATCGACAAGAATCTCGTTTAAACCAATCTTCAAAATATTGCGACAGAGTTGAAAATATAAGTTTTTCAGAGGCTGACCAAAAGGATTTAACTTTCAAAATGCAACCCCGAGCTCAATTATAAACTGCTAAGTTTTTAAAAACCAACTTTGGTTTAAGGGACACCGATAAGGATTTTGATAAGTTAGGACACGGTCACCGAACCTCACAGCTATCAGACTGTTTCGTTGGAGTCGAGCCAGGAGGCCCACCTTCTCCTGCACAACCTTCTTGTTTTTTCTTTAAAGCATACCCTTCGAAGCAGCGGCTGAGTTTGAGACGAATCGGCATTAGTTTCTTATCACTATTTTTGTTGAAGTCTGGAGGCTCTGGAGTCGATGCAGCAAGTGGTTTGACATCGATTGGCTGTGACGGAAAATCACACCCGAGATCTGGGAGGGCCGAAGCAGGAGGGGGATTGGCAGCTGTAGAGAGTAATGAAGTACCATACGACAATAGGTCCGACCTTAACTCCGAGGGGCATAAGGTAGCTGAATTGCTCTCATTGACTTTACCACTACCACCGTTGTTTGTCTCAAGCTTTATGGACGCAACAGGTACGGTCGGTGTTGACACAACGTCTTTACTAGCACCTGTTAACTCACTAACACTTCCACTACTGCCTTCACTGCTTCCAGTGAAACCGGAATCATTTTCAGCTCCCAGGATGTCTTCTGGAACATCAGGTCCACTTCCTTTCACCTTAATGTCCGGTATGGTGGATGTGGCTGAGCTTTCACCTATACCAGCTGATGGACGAGGTTTTCCGAATCTTAAGATTAATTTGGATCCTTCGGAAATCACTTTCACCTCGGGAGATTTAGGTCTTCCACCTTCATCCGTTTCACTACTTAGCGCCCCACCTTTTCTTTTGTGCTTTTTGTGTCTTCGAGTACCTTGAAGCTGAAGAATCTCCTTGCGCTCTTTAACAGCAAAGTCTTGCATAATCATTTCCCGATATTTCATACTCTGGCGTTTCAGTTCCTCCATCGACGGAGGAGCAGCTGACGCAAGTTCTGAGATTCCTCGTTTCTTAGGTGGTCGACCTTTGGCCTTTTTATTTGGTGTTTCCTTGTCCGAGGAATCACTGAGTACATGATTTGGAATTGGTGCAGGACTTCCCGAACCTCCTATTGCTTTGGACAAATCACCAAACTTGATCTTCAGCTTTGGAGTTGGGTGATTGACAGCAGTTACAACAGTACTGATGGCTTTCGATCCTAAATTGGTTGAATTCGGATTCTTGGGTATAATAGATTTTTTCTCTCCAGTTGAAGCATCAGACTCTACTAATGTAGGAGGTATAAAAGTACTCCGAATGGGACGCTTATTGCTTTTTCCTCGTTTCTTGCTCATTTCTGGTGTAAATGGAGTCCCTGATTCCATTCTATCTCTTCGTCTCTCTCGAGGAGTGTCATTTGTAATGATTCCTAGGGCTACCATTTCTCTCATACCTCGACTTCGTTTCTTCTTTTCAGCTATCTGGCCTTCACCAGATGGATCTTTCAATAGCCCAGTCAAATTGCATCCCAACAAACTATCACCAGGAAGACTTTCGCGGTAGTCATCCTTCGTAGGAATTATGGCCATGGACGCCACTGCCTTTGGAATGGTTATCACCGACCGATTAATTGGATGAGACAGAGAGCTTCCGGCCATTCCTCCCATTTCGGCTTCATGCATTAGACCGCACGTACTTCCATCCATATTCATATCTTGAGTCCAGTACTGTCTAAGCAATTCCTTCTTCCTCATTCTGCGAAGGTTAGAGGTGTTATTTGTAGGTACATTGCCCATCATCTGAGAAGTATTTGTCGGGTGGTGGAATGAATTTTGAAAGTGTGGAGGTCCAGGTGGAACGTCTCCAGTGATAGTATGAGATCCGTAATTTGCATCCAAGAATGGTCCTTTGATTTTAACTTTCAGCTGGTTCCTTGAGAAGTCAGTGCTTGTTCTGAAGTCTGGTTCATGTACATGCATGTCGGCACGATGTTCAGGCATGAATACATTGCTCAGAGTCTTAGCGGGAGAAGGTTCCCCGAAGAAGTTAATGGTGGGCAGTTGTTGCGTAGGGTCTAGCACATTAGCAATTTTGGATATGCTCAAAACTGGAACTGATTTTGGCGCAGATGTTAGTGCATCTAAAGTCTGATCCAATTCTTCAAATTCATTTAAAATCGGCTGCTTTGCAGAAGCAGAAGAAAAGACTGACGAAATGTCAAGAGCTTTGGTTTGCTTGCGTGGGGTATCAGCCTTCGACGATTTATGCAGTCCTGATATAAGTTCTTCTTGAGTCCCAGGTCCAAAATTGTAAGTTCTCATATCCACCGGACCAGGAAGAGGTGGTTGAAGAATAGGAGCAATGCTTATGTCACTATTAGAGACAGCATTCATTGTCTGCGTCACGGTTTGTTGTGCTTTTTGGTGTGAACTCAGGGGTCTTGTTGCTTCAATGTCTTTTATCTTTGGCGAACTTTCAGTTCCTGACGATCTTATCTCCACTGGACTTAAAATATTCTCAGATTTGCTAAACTTCATATCAGCATGGATATCACTGGATTTTCTTCGTTCTCGTAGCATTCGCAAATCTAACTTCTCATCCAAGTTTTCTTCAAACTCATCAAAATCAATATCATAGACGGTCCCTGCTAGATCTTTCCTCGTCCCCACAACTTTTCCTTTACCTCTGCCTTTGGCACCTCCTCTTCTTGATGCTGTTTTGGCTCTTGCAGGGGAAGTACTACTTGTTGACTTCCGTTCACCCCGGCCTTTACCTTTCAAACCGTTAGTCTCAGAAGCTGTAAGAATTTTATCATTGTTTTTGTTTCCACGCGGAGTGGTAGCTCTTCTTCCTCTGCCTCTTGGACTAACAGTAATATTGTGAGCAATGTTATTTCCATCTGCAATATCTTCCTTGCATTTTCCATCCAGATTCTCTCGTAAAATTTTATCCTTTCCATTAGAGGCATTTTCAGCCAATTCTGTTTCTATGGACGCTAGCATCCCACAGGAAAAAGGAGATTTGATAGGAGACTTTCTACTTCTCCCACTCTGGCCGGAAAACCCGCTGTTATTAGCACCCAAATTGCTCATTCCGGTGGAACTCATATTCAGCATTGCACTCAAAAGCTCTTGGGTAGCACTCGCAGCAAAACTGGAATTGTTAGCGTGATTGTTCACGACATTTTCAATTATCTGAGCAACAGTTGATTGAGGAGGTGGAAGAGGTACAATACTTTTTACATTATTTGCAGCTAGAATCATCGATGGAGAAGCGATAGACGGTTTTGCCAGTGGTGGCATTCCTGCCGTAACGGACGAAACTATTGAATCTGAAACTGATTTCTCGTCCACAAATTCTGAAACTCTGCACTGCGAAGTTCCAGCACTAGGAGATATCGACGAGGGAGATCCCACTACAGAAGTGTTTTCTTTTACTTTCTGGTCCGAAACTAGTGGTTGTTGTTGAGACTGTAAGAAAGTAGTTGATGTGAAGTTCTGTCGAGAAAATCCTGGTGGTAGACTAGACTGTGGCCCTTGGGATAAAACTGAGGAACTGTTAGGAACAAGGGGTTGTGAATGAGGGCGAAACAAAGAGTTGTTAGGTGCAGCAGCTACAGATGTCAAAGAATTCAGGACACTGTCGCTGGAAGAGACTGTAGGTATAGGATACATGAAACTTGAGGTACTGGAAGGATAGGGTGCAGGTGCTGATGAGTTATTTCCCCCACTGGGTTTGAAGTGAACTCCATGTGGTAACTTCAGTCCTGTTGGAGCAAGTACTGGAGCTGATGACTCAAGAATCGTAGATTCGATAGAGATCGTAGCAGGAATGGAGGTATTTCGATGTACGGAAATGAGATCATCTCCTGCACTACCGGTTCTATTAACTTGAGTATTTTCTTCATTTTCCGATCGAACATCTACCAAACGAGGGTGTTGGGAGTCACGCAGTTCAATTGAGAGAGTTTCCTGGTGCAGTGGGTTGCTGTCTTTGTTTTTATCAAAACCCAGAAGAACATCCTTAGTTGTGGGAGGAACAATTACAGCACTAACGTTCAAGGAGATGGCAGGTGAAATTGGAGTCTTCAGGTTCGGTTCAACCTCTTTCAAAACCACAGGAGATACACACTTCCTATTTTCCGTCAGCTCATCGCTTGGCGGCACCCATCTCTCATCTCCTTGCATCGATTTATCTTTTCCAGGACTTACTTTAGAAATTCCTCCAGATGACTTATTTAGCTCGTCGAATATAACGTCGTCTCGCAGACCTGGAGGTAAATCGTTGCCAGACCCAGAGGAAAGAATCGATGCGTCTTTCACGCTAACCTCAGAGTTTTGTCTGACAGAGCTTGGAGATTTTGACGAATCTTCAAGCATGCTAAATTCAGATCCATCCATCGAAGACCTTGGACATCCTGACTTCCTTGCATGTTGCAATCTTAGTTTTTCAACCAGGTTTAAAGTTGCTTGAGCGGAGTCTTCACTGTTATCTTCCCTGAACAGCATGTTTTGGGGAAATGGAAATGGAAGAGTTCCAGATCCCCCTGCAACACTACCGTCATCATCACATTGAGAATAATCAGCTGAGAAACTTCGAGCAAGATCATTCAACTCCGAATCAAAGTCTAGTAGTTCATTGTCGTTGCCGAGTCGAGACGGAGAAAATAGAGATGATTTAGTAAGATGCTGGTTTCCTACTAATGCTGAAGAATTAATAGGTGCACCGATATGAGGATCATTTGTTGAAGCCATCAAAGGAGCTTGAGGTTGGCTAGATCCGCTGGTTTCTAAGCGAGGACGCTTTAAATCGGGTTCAGTATCTGATGACTTGGATATGGAAGACTGCTCTTTTTCCTTGTTGTCAGATGACGGGGTTAAAGGAGATAGAATTGAACCCACACAAGGTGGTGCACTAATTTTGGATGCAGATCTGGTTCTTGAGTTAGAGGACGAGGTATCTAATACAGACACTTCAGGAGTGAGGCAGGAATTTTCTTTTTCATTTTCTGCTCCTTCCTTTTCATTTTCAGATACAGCGCTCATGCTACCCTTCTTTCGCCCTCTAGGTGTCCGAGACCCTTTAACTTCGTTAGTCGATTGCTGAGGAGTTGATTCTTTGTTTTCTTTTCCTTGAGAGGCGATATGCTTTGGTGATTTAGATGGAACAGATTTAGTAGGGGATTCTACTTCTGAGTCAGATGACAGGTCAAGGATACCACTGGTTTGCGCCTTTATGTTTGCTTTTATTCCCGTCTTCGACTTCGCTGCTCGCGGCGATTTTGTGCCGACCTCGGAGATTCCGGCGAAGTTGAAGACGTTTTTCTTCGGAGTTTCGCTAGTTTCTGTTGATTTTCGCGTTCTTCGCTTACTTTCCTCTTCCGAAGATTTATTTCTCTTTCGGCTGATGGGGGATGGTGAGGGGCTACATCTGCTACTACTGGAGCTGGAAGAACTACTCCTGGTCGTCTTCCTCGACCGTCCAGTGTCTCCTGACCGTTCGATACTGCTGGACTGTTGTTTCGTACGGGGCTCAGATGCCGCGTGTGCATCGCTAGCTGGAGCTCGCCCAGGTCGAAGCTTGTTGGGTCCACGACTTTTGGGGGCAGGTTTCTTTCCCTTAGGAGTCTCATACTCGGTTCCACTGCCAGGGCTCCGATCGGAAGTTTTAAGCTTCCTACTTGGGCCCCTCGAGGTGTTGATTGCGGTCTTGGAAGCTGCTGCTGGTGTGTAAGGTTGAGTTGGCGATGTTGTTCTTGGAATCGCATTGGACTTAGGGGACGCAGACGCAGGTGAGGACGACCGGGAAGAGGCAGAAGAGCGGCTGGAGGATGAGGAATCCGTGGAAGATGAGCCGCTTGAACTTGATGAGCTTGAAGAGCTGCTTCGTTCCCTACTACGCCGACACGCTGACTGCGACCCCCTGTCAAGAAAGGGCCAGTCTGTGTCACCTTTTTTACCTGAATCTTCAGTGCTCATCAAGTCCTTCTTCATCCCCTTCACTTTGCCCTTGGATTCATCCCCTGAAAATTCCACAATAAAATGATGTATTAAACCGAGTACCTAAGCTTTGAAGGAAAGAAGGGCTTCGACATTTTCTACCGTGACTTAACGACATTTCCAACTTAAAAAGTTAAGATTACACTTGAATGACGGTGATTTTAGTAACACAAAAACACAACTAAAAGTATTCGCATTACCTTTTGACGGGCTTCGTTTTTTCACTCTTCCCTTTCCTACTTCATCTGATTTTTCTGCGGCGGAATCTTGTTGTAGATCCCCGGGATCTGGTGAAGATTTACCTTTTCCTTGCTTCAGCTTTTTACCACTAAGAATATTTGAGATAAAAGACGAAGTTTCTTGAGGCTTCTTCAAATTTGTAAGTGGTTTATCTCCCTTGGGTTTCTTCCTTGCAGCTTCCATTTCATCTTCTATTATTAATCTAGCAGCAACAACATTACTGAGTCCACTTCTTATATGCTCGGCAGCTTTCTTGGCAGCCTGACGCTGCGGAACGTAGGAAGTTACGTTTTTAGATGAAGAACCATCATTGCTAAGTTCAAAGTCATATTGGTCTCTCGAATCAGTGTTGTTTAGCAACTGGTTCTCCTCCTCAGGTAGTTGACTACTTGCTTTAACAACCATAGACTTCTTGGAAGGGACTTTTCTACCAGGGCTTTTTGATTTTTCACCCCCTTGAGTAGCTTTCGTCTTGTCCTTGTCAGACACTGTCGGTTTCTTTCCCTCAGCGCTTCGATCACTTGAAACGTCCCTGTCTTTCAAACGAGTTGTGGGCGAAGACGGCATGATTGACGTCTCATTGAGGGCAGAATCGACGCCAGATGTGGCATCTTTCTTAGGTTTTACAGTTCGAATACTCTCCGTAGCTTTTTTAGCTGCTTCACGTTGTGGAACGATGAGTTCAGTGGGTTCCGGTCCTTTTTTCTTCCTCCCTGGTCCTTTTAATTTTCCTTTAGGAGAAGGTTTAGCAGCTGGAGCACCAGTTGCAGTGGTTGATTTCTTATTGCTTTTTCGATTAAAATCTTTAACTGCTCCTTTTGTCGAGAGAGAAGGACTATTTTGCCTCTTAGAGGACTCGTCCGTATCACTATCAGAATAAATTGGAGGTTCGGATTTCTTTGCGTTTCCACCCAGAGACTTTGGCACTGGAATTTCCAATTCATCTGAGTCCGATGTTGACGACTTTTTGGCGGATTTTTTCGCCTTCAGAGAACGAGACCTTCCCTTCGCAGTTTTTGCAGTGCCTTTGTCCGCCTTAGCTTTTGACTCATCTACGTTTTCGTCTACACTTGAATCCGATAACTCAAACAAGTAGGATAGAGTCTTGCGACCAGAAGTACTTGGACTCAGCTTTAGCTTTCTGTTTTTCACAGCTATGGAGGCAGCTCCCGTATCACTTGCACTTGCTTCGCTTTCACTTAAGCTTGAACAGCTTTCTCCCATGAGATTCTTTCGACGGGCACCATTAACAAACTGTCTTTTATAGGGATTAGTTGCACTATTCATTAAATTATCTAGTTCAGAAGATTTCTTGGGCTTTATCACACCATTAACTAATTTATCCTTCTTTTCTTCACCGGCTATCAAAGTGACTAATGTCTCATAGTCTTTAGCGCTACTTGCACCACTGTGAGAATAAATCTGGTCGTAGATCGATGGCCCGTGGTTTGCATCTAATATTGCACGTTGCTCTTCAGGATCACCATGTGATGAATCCACTGTTTTCTCTCCAAGAATAGCAACCTAAGCAAAATAAAGACGAATAAAAATTGATTCCTACATTACATTCCTCTATGTTTTTAACAATTACCTGTTTCTGAAAAGTTTGTTCCCTCAACCGGAAGTACGTCCGCGAAAGCTTTTCCCTCCGGCTAACCATGTAACACAGGTTACGAACCTAAGCGTAGCAGAACCATTTAAAAATAGACGAACAATTGCAACGGGATTATGCAAGTAAGCTTTATTACCCTTTCCAGATCCTGACGAAGTTGAACGAACATTTTCATTTGCTCCAGATCTTGCTCTTGCTGCTGCGTCAATAGCTGAGTCGTTTCAGGACGTGGAGGAACCAGAGGTCGGTTATTAAGAGACTATTAATATGAATTACAAAAAAAGAATATAATCCACTGCACATCAAAATATATTTTACACTTAATTCCACTAATACACAGTACCTTTCTTTTCAGCTTCCAGTAATTGAAGATGAGCAGGACTATATCCATGTCTACCGCTAAATTTTGAGAAACATCCTTCAGTCGCACGTATTTGTAGAACTCAGCTTCAATTTGTTGAAGTCTGCAAGCAATGGGTAAAAGTATAGGACAATGTTAAACCAAACTTTCATACAGACAGAAGAAAATCACTCACTTCTCCGCACGAGCTTGATTTCTTTCCTCAGCGGTCATCGCTCTAGCCTTCTTCTTTTCATTGTCATCCTCGGATCCAGAGTTGGTTGTCTTTTCTTTTTTTGTGTTAACACTATGCTTTTGGCAATATGACTGGAAAAATTAAAATAGGGATCAACTTGAGTTAAAATATAAGTTAATTGAAATGGAATATTACTCTTAGTTTAATGCCATCTTCTGCGTTTTCGTCAACAATTATCGGTTTCATTTCCAAACCGCTCTTAAAAGCACAGGTTACATGGTATGCCGTCTTGCAAGTCTTGACCGAACATTGAATACATGCTCCTGTTTTGTCCTTACAAAGGACGCAGATCAATGACCATCTGCTTTGCTGTAATTCAAATAAATAACACTTTATACAATGTCTGGCCATAATAAGTAAGTTTAGGAATGTAAAGCTGAAGATTTACAGGAATAGCTGAAATTTTTGTGATTGGTTCCATTTTTTCAACAGATCCAATACTGACTTCTGGAATCCATATAGCACAAGCAACATGGGCCCATTTCTGTCCAGATCTTGTAGCCTTCATTGCACCTCCCATATTAGGGCACAGAACACAAGTTGGACGAATTCCTAAAGCTACAGAATCAAAAAACCCTATTTGTAATTAACGCTTTCAAAACGACTTATTTTGTTGCACATGTATTATTGAACTGATTGCTTACTGCAAGTTCGACACAGCCAAGATCCAGATGGAATTGTAGTAATTCCATAGCAAGCTTGATGAACACAGATATTGCATGCGTCACAAAAAACCATTTCATTCCCCTCCTCCGATTCAGGCTACATAATTCATAAATACGAAATAATAACTTTTTGATGATAGTGGATTTATAATTTACATAAACTTAATAGTCATACCGAGCGACACACATCACATATGACATTTTCATCATATTCTATGCCCAATCCTTCCTGGCTCTTCAATATTGTTTGTACTTGCTCCCAGCACTGGAGCTCCAGCTCCTCTATAACTTGTTCCATAAGAAACTCGGAGATAACAGGAAAAGTCTGCATTCCTCTATCGGCATTTGCACAACTGAGCCATGCAGCATCGACATCATCTAAGTCATAACTACACACTTTTTCGGCTCTGGCAGCAGTGGAAACTAGCTGATGATAGTCAGGATTAAAGAAGTCATCATGAGTCACTCGTATGTACTTCTTCTTTGGTCTAAAATAATTGAAATGTTTTGTTAAACTGTGTAAATACACAAATACATTAACAATCCCAATCAATTTAGTCATACAATCTAAAGTCGTGACTCCTCTCATTAACGGGTGAAATGACAACGACTTCAGGTTCAGGTAGAGACTCAGGATTGACTGGAACCTGTACTCCCTTTTCCCATTCTTGCTTCCATGGATCCGTAATGAGCCAATATTCTTCAGGTGTAAGTGGCTCACTGTCTGCCAGCTTCATTGCACTGATCAAGTCCTTCCGGTACAACTACATAAATATGAACACAAATCACTCCAAACGTCAATTTCTAGTTTTGAAATAAATGAATAAAAGAAAGACTTTTGTTGTTTAAACTCACAGAAGTAACGGCACTCCTTACCTCAGCAGGTGCTTCAGCAGAATTTCGATTGTAAATGGAAGAAACCTTGAGGTCACTGAGGTGCCTTGGGGTCCACATTCCTCCGATTGAGGGAAACGAACTGTTCCCTCCGGAGTTGGACTCCGATCTTGTTCCATCTTCTTCCCCATCAGATCCACTGGGGCGTCTTCTGCGACGCTTCCCTATAGTAAATACGTGAATTAATATCACCCCTGACCCTTTTCCAACGCTTTAAAAGTAAACCCAAACACACCTTGACTTTCATACAATCTGCCAGGCTTCTTCACCCGCTGTGACATGCTGGCGATTTGTAGTTCACAGCTTACTCCATCGATCCCTGTTTAACATAAATCAGTCATTTGCTTAACAGACAATTCACCAATAAACCAAGCGTAAAATTCTGAGCGATTTTTGATTACAGTTAAGTACTATATAAACACTGTAATACTCAGAAGTGCCCTCGCAAGCACTTTTTCCCCACAAAAAACGAATAAAACTCGCTATCGTTAAGTTTAAAGAGCATCAAAAATGACGTCTTTAAGTCAAAAAATCACAACAACGAAGTATCTCAAAGAAACCACACTTTGACATCCTTAGAGGCACCATAACCCAACTAGAACCAATTTACACTAATACTTTCCTTAAAGTACCTTTTCCTCGGGTACAAAATCACTCGAAAACTTGATAAAATCACTGAAATTGAGCCTTGTTTTTAAAAAATCTGCAGTTGCATTATTTATAGAGGGCAGCACAGTCGTTGCTGTCCAGTTCACAATTAAGGGCAATTATATCCCTCCGCAGTACTGAAGTACGATACTCCGTGACCCGGGACAAGTACAAGGTCATTTTGGTTTGTGGGGGGTAATTGCTGGGGAGAGTGGGGCGGTTAATTATCGACAGAATGTACAACACAGTCTTAGGAAGAATACGAGGGAACTCGAGTATACACTGAATGATGGAAACAGACCCTGTAGGGTCGCGGAGATTAATAAGGGCAAGGGCGGACTTACCGACTACTCCATAAAAAGGTGGTGTTTGTTGTTGATAAGTGTTGGAAGGTGTTGGATAAGAGTTTTCTACATTTTAACTCACTCAGTATTTTCTTATAGCGACATTTTCAATCCTTCCGTACAACACAACAATAGGAGGCGCCATCTGGAGTGTTGGCGGGAAACGGAGGATTCGACTGAGGGGACTAGAGGTCCAATGGCGCAGTGAATTCCACCAGCACCATCACCACCACACATGCTGCCACATCTCCCTCACACACGGTGAAAGTCAGGAGATTGTTACAGTGGGGATTCCTGACCACGTGAGACACTTGCTTAAGCTGCTTCTTCCTCCCCACACTCATCTCTGAAGATGCTCAATAAAGAAGAGATCACTCAACCAGCGGAAGCCACAGCATTCTTTGGTGGTGATGGTGGTAGTGGTGGTCGTAGTACTGGGTCGCCTAAGGAAGCGCTTCGTTTTTCTCCGGGATGAGTGAAAGTTGATGCTTGAGTGACAGATATGAAAGTCCGTCTGAAATCCTGTGAGAATTTGAGGAATTGAGGAGCTAAGAATGGCCAAGATGTATGATGGAGGAGATTGGAATAGAATGGTATGTTTTTGACTATTTTGCATGTTTTGTATATTGTCGACCTTACGATGAGTTCTGAGGCTTGTTTTGAGACTCGATAAAATGATGAAACACAATTTTACTTGAGCTAACAGTTGTAATACTAAAGTAAGTTGTCTGAGGTCTGTATAGATAGTTGAAGACATGTTATCTACAAGATCATTAGAACTGAGGGAAAAAATGAATTCGTTGAATGTCAAGTTCTCGGAGGTATGGAATATGGAAGTTATTGTAATTTGTTGATGAGTACAGAGATTACGTGAGGAGTTTGATGTATGTAAGCTATGACGGTACCTGATGTTCGGAGAATGTTTTTAATACCGGAAGATTGAAAAATATCCCCGAAAGGAATTTAACTGCGGATTTTGAAGGGCTTAGGGGATACGTAACAACAATTGTGAATTAAATTTCGTTGGAATATGAAAATTAAATCAAATCAAATGTATAATCAGCACCAAAAAGGCTAATATTTATTTAGATATTTTTCATTAAAGTACTTTTGTTTCCTTGTGTATATACCTACGTTAAACACCAACCATGTATCTCTAAGGTGTAGAGCAGCAGTGAACCTTACACACGAAGAAGAAAGATTAGGCAGCACATTTACACGAAGTAAAAAACGCGGATTTAAAACAGACGCTGAAGTACCAGCCATCTTCTTCTTTTCACATTAGATTTTGTTTTACATAAAATTAAATAATTCACTAGAAATTGAGTTAAAACTTGTCTTTGATGTTGATTTCTTCTGTAGATAGAATGGGAGGACACGTTCGGAGTGATGATTTGTGTTTATTTCTTCTAATCTAATTTCATATCGGTTTGAAAATGCAAAAGCTAGCAGAGACCCATCATCGGTTGAGGTCCATACTACCTTTAATTTAAGTGTAGGTGTGTGTGTGAAGAATATGCGGTCGATTCGTGAATGCGGAAGAGGTTGTGGTGGCGAATAAACTACCCGAACAGGGATTCTGTAGCCCGTTCCAAATCCCAATTATACGTGGAGAGAACGGAGCGAGCAGCGTCTTCGTCCACGCCCATGTCAACCATGCGACGCGTCCTTGTTTCATATTCAGGCTTGCGGTTAGGTCCTTTGGAAAGTAGAAATAGTAGAGAAAGTCAATTATTACATCCAAGATATGTCCGAATGTGTACTGTGAGTAATAAAAGTACCTCCTGCATACACAGCAGTCCAGTGTTGAGCAGTCAATAGGAAGATGCTGGGAGACTCCTTGTACTGACGGGCAACAACAGCATCTTGAGGGTCATCTGGTTCCGCAGCGGCTAGTAATGCTTGTAATGATAAAAGGACGGTACGTAGTGTCATCGCAGCAGCCCTGCAAAACCATTAGTTTATATCTCTGTCTTAATTCTCAGAGTGTTGTGTATCTCTCACCATTGATCTTTAAGGATATCCAGACATATCGCTCCAGTCACGGAGGATATATTCGGGTGCCAGATTTTAGTGAGGAAGCGAACCTGAATAACCAAACCACGCATTTAATAAGAAAGTGACCATCGCTAGAGAGTAATTTTCGTATCCTCAGTGAAGATTACCTTAGGCGGATTAAAGGGGTATGTCTCAGGGACAATAATTTCTAGTTGGAAGTTTCCTCCTTCATAAGGGGTGTCAGGTGGACCAGCGATTTCACCTCTAAGTTCTGACCACGAGTCGTTGACAAGCTCTATCTTAATTGCACATCGAGCGACCTGGACCATTAAAGTAATTGAAGAGCTGGGGATTTAAATGGCACAAACGGGAGTCAATGTCCTCACCTCTTCGCTTTTGACGACCTCCTTGAACTCCCGTTTTATGCGTTGGGTCGCAATGTTCGCCATTAGGTCCAACAACAGGGAGGAGCAGTAGGGCTTGAACCTATGGGCACTTAAAACTACAGGCACGCAGATATCGATAGTAGATGTGGCGGTGTGGATAGAGGTTTTCACTTCTCTACCTTTTGGAGTAGTAGTAAGTAGCAAGCAGTATGTGTGAAGTAGGTAAAAGTGATGGTGGTGGTTGTTGGCCTGGGGAGATAAAGTTTCCGCTCCATCCCAAAATCCCAACTATTGGGGCACATGTGTTTATTCATCCATCACTTTGTTCTGCTTTCTCTCGTCCAACACATCCGAAATAACTCCTTTCTCCATTCGTTAGCCTCTCCTTAATTACCACACTGAATTGACATGGACATTGATATTACAAGGTCTCGGATAAAATAGCATAATTATGATAGAATAGCAACTTCTGTTATCGGATCCTACTCGTCACATGAAGAAAGTTACGGAGATGTGTGCTATTTCATATTGGGACATGTTGATTGATTTGCGTGTTCAATGCAAAGAAGTGGACGCATAAATATGTTTACACTTTCGAGACTGGAGAAGGTGTGTGTGTGTGTGTGTTGGTTAGAATAGATGGCAAAAGCATTAGGGAAGTACGTTATACCGTACATCTCTGAGTATTTGAATATCTGAATAATTCAAATTGAAGTTTAGAAGCTTGGCGTGACTCATGCACACTATTGAAGGAACTAAACATGGTTTATGATAGTTCTGTTAAATTCGTAGATATGTGAATCAATGTTTCATGATGGTATGTGGGCGTGGAATTGGTTTCATCAGATGTCAAAGGTGTCTTGTGGGTTTGATGGCTTCATTCATTTAGAAAACTTATCTGCATATGAGGATCATTATTTTCTGTGGTAGGTGGTGAATATTTATAGATGGGTGTAAATAGCCAAATAAAAACAATGTTTGTTTTGTTGTTTGGACGAATCTTCCGAAAGCGTGTGTGTACGTGTGCTTTAGGAAGTTGCTCAATAATAAGAGCTGGTCTATGGACTGGACAGTGTAAATTGTATGATGAGCTGGAGGTGTGCGACTGGAGGTGACAAACGGAGATGTGAAATCAAGATGTATTTTAAAATGGATATGGATTTAATGCCGTGCTATCATACACATGTAAACTCTTGTGGTAGTTCGTGTAAATGACATAGTGGGTTATGCAAAATGCCTATAGATGTTGTATGTAATTTAGAGACTGTAAAGAAGGCATAATGTTGATAAGATGATCTCCTGCTGTGGATGTGTTGATGTAGGACATACTATGAAGGGACTCTCTCATCTTTATATTCATGAGACGTGGGTTTGTGTCGTCCTGTGTGGATAAGATTGACGGTGTTCATGTGTGCAATTGTGTATGCAATCAAACCAAACTTTTACAGCTGCAATGGAATAAGACTGTAGATTTCATCAGGAATTCTCCGAACCAATAAATAATTCAAAGTTCCATGTAGAGACCAGAGAGAAGTTAGGGATTCGGGAGGAGGAAAATGCATGAAAGTTTTCATGAGGTCTTTTGAGGATTTGTGTCGACCATGTGTGTTGTTAGTTGTTGTTGCGACAAGTATGTAGTGAGTGGGTGTGTGTTGGGACTTGGACTTGTTGGAGTTGAAGAGAAATGCGACTTAAGGCTAAGGTGTAAAAAAGAGAGTTTAAAAGTTCAAAGGGTTGGCAACTCTTTGAATTTAAGTATTGTTGTAGCGAGTGAGGGGAAGTGACGGATGAAGGAGAAAGCCAAAACTGTGTGGCCACCGAGTGTGTGAGTTCTTCCGAAGAGACTTTCCCCGAGACTATGGATACTATTAGTTGAGGTGAAAATCCACTAAACTTTCCCGTAGTGGTAGAGATTTTCCGAGTGGATTCGATTCCGATATTCCCGATGAAAAACCAGAGAAGGATAAAGAAGCCCGTCTTATGAGTGGCTTCTGGAGTATCTGGAATCAAAATGACAGTCAGAAGTTGCCACTTCTGGTGTTCGGGCTTACAGTCTTGGCCGTGGTTACATGCTTTTTCTATATATTTAATATTCAATGTCACAATTAAGCTCCACTTAGTGTGTGACTGTGGACAAGTACTCTACTTCAGATATTCGCTCCTTTCTAGTTGTAATTTGATATGCATATTATAGGGAAACTTATCAAAGTTTACTGTTTTAATTTTGATTTCATGGAAAGTTATGGTTCACAAGGAGTTATAGTCTCTAGGGACAGTAGGTCACACGTGAACTCGTGAAGACAAATACCTTAATATTTATATCTAAGTTTTTAAATGATATACTTCGAGTGATCACAGGCCAGTGAGATTGATATTTAACGCAAGTTTAATTGTAGTGGTCAGTCATCAGTTGAAGGTGTTTTATGATAATGTGCAAGTTAGCTGTGGCCAGTGCTTACTCAGCACGTCAGCAAGTGTGTGAGTGAGACAATTATTATGAGAGATCTGCAGATGATGTACAATTATTGGACTGTTACGTGAAGTATTACTGTGGAGGTGAAATCTGTGTATAATCATGGGACGGCATAAAAGGAATAATCAACAGTACAATGGTATCATCTGATTTGAAATGTTACATTGAAATTTTCAATGTTCAAGGGTTAAGTTTGCCAACTAATGTGATTCTTTAGACGGGAGAGATTCTCAGACAGAAGGGGAAACTGTATCAGCTCACGGTCAGACGATGATCAGTGGCAGAAGTATCGAAGTTAATTGCTTTGGCAGTATGAGTTACGGTGGAACAAAGAGATCACAATCTGCTACGCCTAGAAGATCTTTGTAAGTTGTAGTAGGCTGCTTTTTATCTGAATATGCGAAGTGCAAGTGCTTGGATTGAAGACTTGTCACTTGTATTATGAACAATCGGAGGTTGAAGCTGAGAATGATGTTATGTACATGCATAGGGATAGGGACGGGGATACCCTTGATGATATAGGGGATGATCGTGACGAATCAAAGAGAAAGTCTAGAAACTTATCCGAGAAGAAACGTCGTGATCAGTTTAATGTCTTAATAAACGAGCTTTGTTCCATGGTTTCAAATTCACCGAGAAAAATGGATAAGTCTACCGTCCTTAAAGCAACCATATCGTTTCTTAAGGCCCACAACGGTAAGCATCCTACATATTCATCAGTAGAAGTGGGAAGTAGTATAAATGATTCACACTCACACTCATAAATATATTTCCATTTCGTTTCATACCTGAAGAGCTTACGGTTCAGTCTCAAGTTCCAGAAACGCAGGAAGACTGGAAACCGTCGTTTCTTTCTAATGAAGAGTTCACTCATTTAATGATGGAGGTACGTAGTTCACCAAGCTACATGATATTTGCTGTGTATGAACTACTAACCTTTTGTTTGTACATTTAGTCGCTGGATGGTTTTATTATAGTACTGTCGAGTACAGGAAAAATTCACTATCTCTCGGAGAGCATTACATCTCTTCTAGGACACTTGAGTGTATGGTGATCTATGATTTTGTCTAGTTGCGTAGAATTGTAAATTTTATGCAATTTTGTTCTGATTGTAAAACAGAGTGACCTTGTAAATCGTTCCTTGTATGATTACATTACTTCGGAGGAGCGTTCGGAAGTACACACTATTCTTTCCAGTCCTACAGAAGATAAAGGGCGAAATAGCGTTTCAATGTTCTTAAACTTTAAACTAGGAGGGTTTGGAATTGATGAAGAAAACCAAAAGTATCAATTAGTGAAAATAGTTGGATATTTTAAAAAATGGATCTCATCCGACTGTAAGTGGGAAAACACTTGCAAACCTGAGATAGTTTACCTGCACAGTTTTTGTAACTTTTGTAGGTGGTGGTAGCGAAACAAATACCGAAAAAAGTGAAGGAGAATTCTCAGAATCTAACGATTCAATAGCCAGTAACTATGTCTTCATCGCCACAGGAAAATTAATTGATTCAGATCTTTTACGAGAAATGTCGGTGGTGGTTGACACTGCCAAAAATGAGTTTTCCTCTCGTCATTCTTTGGAATGGAAGTTTTTATTTCTTGACCACCGGGCACCTCCAATCATAGGCTACTTACCGTTTGAAGTTCTTGGCACATCCGGATACGACTATTATCATGCTGAGGACTTAGATAAAGTTGCTACTTGCCATGAAGCGCGTAATGAACACATACTGGATTTGTTGTTAACAGTTAAATTAAGGATCATTTCAAAACTTCAAAATGTCTTATTCCAGTGATGCAGAAAGGTGAGGGAACTTCATGTTTTTACCGATTCCTGACCAAAGGCCAACAATGGATATGGCTCCAGACGAGATTCTATATAACATATCATCAGTGGAACTCCAAACCCGAATTTATTGTTTGTACCCATAGGGTAGTTAGGTAAGATATTGATCGCCACACTTTCTAATAATATTATCACCACATAGATCAAACCGATGAAACATTAACTATGATTTTATAGTTACGCTGATGTCATGAAAGAGATTCGAGGTGAAATAACTCCTCATTCCCCCCGGTTGGGCCCTACACTTCCAAAGCAACTTAAGCTTGAAAAGAAGTCTAACAACGGAATTTCTTCGGTGAAAGCTTCCAAGCAGAAAAATGTAACTATCCAAGTTTATTATTACTTAAACGAGTCTGAAGTTCAGATGAGATGATCCCAATTAAATAGTCTGCCATAGTTAGTTAAAAAAGCCGACATAATTTCGAAGCATCCTTCCCTTTAGCTTTTTATTCATTGAGAGTTAAAAGAACGGGGTTAATAATGATTGTTTAGCATTATCTCTTGAAATATTTCCTTAGAAGTTGTCATTATGGTTGTCTGTATCGGGAAATTTTGGTATAATTTGTAGGGAAACATGTGCTACGGTTCAGTGGGATCTAAACGAACGAGTTTCACGAGAAAGTTGGACTTGCCCCCTAAATTCGTATCAGCGTTGTCAACCACGCATTCTGTTCTGTTGCAGCCCCAAAAGCCTCAAGCTCTTGGAGTTCCTTTTAACGCTCCCTTCGCAGGGTCGCCCTCTCCTAATTCTTCCCAACCGTTGAATACAGCTGTCACGGTAGCTCTCCACCCTCACATGGCACAGTTTGTCCAGCCCCAACTGACTGCAAGTGCACCCAGCCAACATCCTCAAAGTACTGTGGCTGTTCCTATCGCTGCATTTCATCCTGTTACATTGCCCCAAAATCCAGCGTTTACAATTTCAGCATCAAGTGGAGTTCATAACGATGAGAATCAAGGAGCAGGTAACATTCCCAAAGATATGGATTTTACTTCGTGCTTGTGTAAGAAATAACAGATTTCAAAAGTTCGGTTTATGAATTCCCGGATTCGTTACAGGGCATATTCCACCATCTCAATGTATTCTCCAAGAACAACTGTTGATGAAGCATGCAGAGCTTCAAAGGCAGATAGTTCAGCAGCAAGAGGAGTTGCGAAGAGTATCCGAACAACTGCTTATGGCCCAATGTGGATTCGCTCCAGGGGACACTTCATTAATTATTCCTCAGTCGACACAACCACCTTCATCACATCATTCAACAGAAGATGGTTCTCCAAACACTGTGCATCTCCAGCAAGTACAATAAGTTACGTAGTGTGACCGATGCACACAAGTTGGTGGTTTCTATTTTCGTTTCGATCACGGAACATCACGTTAAGTCATTTTTACCAAGACCGCAAATTGTTTAAAGACTCATTGTGTAATTCATATTAACAACTTGTGAGTGTGTACTCGTGAGTTTGCTGCTGCAAGGCTGTAAAACTGTAATGTATTTTTCTTTCAGGTAAGCTTGTACTTTATTTTCATATAATTTTGATAGTTGGTTACCTCGGTCGGAATTTGTTGAATTAGAGCGTTGTTACACGTATATTTCGTTTGTGTCTGGTAAGTCAAAAGCCAAATGAAAGGAGTATACAAAGATTTCGTCTCGTCTTTTAAATCCTTGGCGTGAGTCTAGGTTAAGCACAGCGAGCTTTATGTAACGAAGTATCTGGTCAGAATCATTGTAAGTACAATTTCTAGGTTAGTATATGATAAAATAGGTAAACCTTCTAAACGATTGCTTTGATTCCATGTGAAAGAAGGGATAACAGTATCAGGATAAAAATGTAGAAAGCCGTGACGATTTGAGTGCCAAGTGTGACATCGAGAAGGTCAATAGTTTCAGCAAGAAGACTTACCCTATTCTTGAATATTGAAGCAAAAACTGTCGGAAGGTTTACAGTTACCGTTTGTACAATGATCAGGACAAAAGCTCTATAAATATTTGATACAATCCAAGCAATCAAGAGATTGTATGTAGCTTAAGACTATATTCCTGCACATTCTGTGATTCCTTGAAGATATGCGAGAATTATCAGATGATGAAAGGGAGTTTATATTAAGGAGCATTATCGGCAACAACGATTACGCTCGGTAAATAAAAATACTTTGAAAGTACTACTGGTGACTGGGTCAGTGACAATTCACTTATTGTTGGTTGCATATTACAGATCTGCAAGGAATGATTGAAATGATAAATGAATTCTTTAGATAGCTGGCAGTATGTAGGAAATTTATTAAACTCGAATACGATTCCTTACACATACATGAAGATTACGAACGAACGAATACAAGAAGTAAATTATTATTAATTATACAGAGATTTACGGGTACTTGATGCTCATACCTCCTTCTGTGATCAGTCCTGTGTGGCGCAACCTTGGTGCATATAATAGCATCGCACCTTCAGTCATTTACAAATACAAAATGTTTAACGATGACGAGCACCGTAAACGTTGGTTAACAAACGATATTACCTAATGGCATCAATCAACTATACTTGCTAATAGTTGCTTTCAGTTTCTCTACACACTACATGATTGCTATCTTTGAAAACAGTGGCAGACGAGTCATACTTTGACAATTATGACTTCATATTATGTAATGATTAATCAATTCAAAATTCTTAGTATTACTCAGCTATATGAAGACAATGATAAGTAGTTATACAATTTTTCTACTAGGGTACAAGGAAACGGTCTTCGTCAGATGTTCCACCACTTCATTTCTAAACGACGAGTCAGCAGCACGACTCACCCGTTACTTTCTGACCATTTCTACATCAGGGTATCGAAATTAACCGGAAATATCTAATACTATAAGTTTAAAGTAAATCAGATATCATTTACGAGCTTACTACTCTACCAGAAACATAGCTAAACAGCAGGGTAAATGAATAAATAAGCCATGTTGACGTAATTTCAAACTCATACTCAGCTCACCTATCTTGCATAATTGACCTGACAGACCTTAATAAAAGCAAAGATCCATTCAATCCACTCAAATGCCCATTCCCCATTTACATTGCATATTCGGGTGATAACATCACTTGTGTATCGTGATACTTATATAGTGAAAAAGATATATGACAACCTCTCCCACTGACTGTTTACCTAAAAGAATCATTGAGGTTAATCAAAGAAATCCTTCCGTATAAAAAAAATGGTTGGATTGTTTCTTTAAAGGTACCAAACCGAAAGAGAGAATCAAGGTGAAGCGAGGAATGAGTGTCGTACTACCGACTACTGAATTATTTAATAAACATATTCAAAGATCAGTCATTCACAACTCTCTCGCATCTTTACAGGAGTCGCATAAGTGCTACAGGTTCAAATTCACGTAATACAGATCAGTTTTGTATCAAACAAAGTAAGTATCGCTTTCAATCAATGGCAGAAACCAGATTCACAGGGTAAGTTTCAAACCCAAGTTCCCTTGTCACAATGCCACCTTCATTCAAAAACAACAGAACGTTGAGTTTTTTAATTAATTTAACACATGTCAGCCTACAGCTTCTAATTTTGAACTACTAAACAATTCTTCCTCTTTAAAACATTCAGTGCGATACACAGGAAACAAGATGCTCACCGGTATCTCTGAAATTTACCAGTCCAATGCTCAAGTAAAATTCAGATCAACGGATGGTTGTTTTATTTCACTGCAGTTGCACATACCTATTTCAAGCGTTGAAATCGTAGTAACTGAATTAGAATGACAAATATACACGTCCTAACTTTTCAAATTCGACCTACAACCTGGAACTTATTTCAATTGTAAAATAATAATGAGAAATAAGTTCGTTCTAACTTTGAAGCGGAACAATATTTGAAGTGACCTGGCGTGAAGTATTGTTGAAACACGGCTGTGTTCCACTTGCATAGGATTCAAAATCTCAATCGAATTGACACAAAGTTCAATTTAAAAAATCATTACTTAAATCTTTAAAAATGCTGTTCAAATGGCAGAGCTGAGCCAAGTCGCAACAGCACGACTCGCCAGAAACTAGATTGGACCTTTTGCTTTGCGCAAGAGAGAGCTCGCAGAAATAGCTTAAACGCTTTGAAATTCCTGTCTCAGGTCAAACCTTTATCCACTCCTACTTTCTATACACGATGTTGTACTGCAATCAAGAACATCTTGGTGCATATCAGACTCAGAATATGGTTAGGTAATAAAGCGTAAATAAATGCAATAGCAGTATAATTAATTCAACCATATACTGACGGGAAATCTGCGGAGACGAGTTCAGACGACCTACAGTTCGTTCATACATACATAACCATAATGTAAGTGGGTTTCAGCCACGCAGTGTAAAAAATTCAACGGTTAACTTTTCCATGGACAATTGGTACACCTTATTGCATAATTATTTACTTAATTCTATCAAACACGTCTGAAATCCCTTTGCAGTTCGCAGATTGAGTGACACCGATACCCTTGTAAGAGGTGTGTAATATAGTAATTGTCCAAGTAACCGGGAATAATTGTATATAGACTTAACCCTTGAAGATGTTTTCCACAGCGCATTCAAGAACAGATGAAATTAATTAACTCAATTGCAACTACAACAACTACCAGGAACACCAGAAGATTAGAAATCCATCGAAAATCAAAATCATACAAAGGTAATATTTCTCAAGTTCGCACTGAAATGAGAAGCTTCTGAACGAATGGTAAACCAATGTAGTCTTGGAAAAAACCAGCAGACACTAAAACAGTTTTCAACAGAAGATTTAAATGCTCTAATAACACGTAATCCATAACGTGGAGCTCATGATGGTGTGCCAATTAGAATTTCTGGAATAACATAGGTACTTCATGAGCCCAGAGTAAATACTAGGTAAACTCAACAATAAAATATTAGCAGAAACTCTCGAAGATGAAATATCAGCAGAACGATGAAATATTGGCAAAGACTTAACGATGAACATCAGCAGAAACTACAACCGAAAGTCTGAACGAATCCAAGCTTGAAGTACTTTAAGAGTGTTTCACGACAATCACTCCTGGTCTCAATTGCTGTTGAACATGGGCACTGGAAGCAGAGGGCGAAGAAGCCTGGCTAGTAAATGGTGATGGACTTCTGGATTGACCAGGCCGAAATTCTAAGTTAATTGGTTGTTCCTCAACGACTTCCACAGTGCGAGAGACAGAATTTAGCATGTGATGTTTCAAAGACGTAACAGGAGTCGTTCCAGTTCCACTCGGGGAAGCTACGATGAAGGTTGTCCCTGGTGGTAAGGCCTGACAGGACGCGGAGGACAAGGTAGCAGTGAGAGCAAGTGGTACTTCGACTAAAGTTTGCGAAGCATTTGGAGAACCCGAAGCAGGCGAACAAATTTCCATCGCTCTTGGAGAGGCAGACGAAGGAGAACCTGTACAGGAACTAACGCTCCTGTCGTCAGAAAATAAGTGGTCACCTTCTAGATGACGAATCGCTTCGACAATCGTCTCAAGATTGTTACGGATGGTATAACATCTTAAAATAAAAATAGATTACTGTTAGGTATGCAATTTCAACCTACTACGCAGCTAAAAGCAACAACGATCCGCAAATTCCAAAATAAAAATTATTTGTTACCTCGGTGCCTCCTCCTGAATAATTCGTCCAGACATGGGCTCTCTTTGGTACCCTTCCTCCTCGACAGTCTGGATCCTACTGAACATAAAATCATCCAATTGAGTTACACAATATTAAATTGTCTCACGAATTTAAGTTGCAAATAAAATCCTCACCTATCTTGTTCTATCTTTATAGGATACATGTGCTTCTGTTGCTGTAGAATGCTAATATGTTCCTCCAGACTTATTCTATGTCTCCTTTCTTGGTCAAGTGTCAATCTTAATTCCATTATTTCCCGTCGAAGTTCGGCAACTTCGTCGCTATTGTGGCTAACATGTTCCGGTGACATACTTCCTATTCCTTCATCCGCTGATTCCAGAGCTCCGTCCATAGTTTTCCGTCTTTTTGCCGTAACGACCACAGGTGGATCCGTCGCAGGAGATTGCGGGGAAGAATAACTTGATCCTCCACTCGATCCCGGTTCCGCATTAATCATCCGTTTTATTTGATTATTATAAGCGAAGAGTTTTTGCTTCTCCTGCATCAGCTGGGAAATGTACTCCGTCGTTTGTTGCAAAATTGCAGCCTAAAAGAACAACATACCCAAAGTTTATTACACTTTCCTCCAGTTAAAGCGTCTCAACGCATTCAGTGTGTTCCAATCACCTTGCTTAATTTTTCCCCTTCACTGTTTGGCAACAAATTTCTAAGTCCAGCAAAGCCGGCATTGATGCTTTGCATTCTCCTCCTTTCATTCGAATTTGCTATTTCGCGCCGTATCTTTTTATCGTTTTCCATTGTTGATTTATCCGATCCCACAGTAGCTGGTTCAGCTCAGCAATGCACTGCAAAATAATGGTAGCCACTTGGGTTGATGATTAAGTGGTGGTGGTGGTTCAAGAGGATTTCCAAAGTGTCCTCTGAAAACAAGAACAACTTGTTTACACTCCAATGAGGGATTTCTCCAGTATCTGTGAATTCTGTGTATGGAGAAGTACAGGTGAACTGTATTTCTAAATTAGGCACTGACCGCCTTATTCACTATTAACAGCTGTGAGTCACAGCTGTTCCAATGATAACCTGTGCTGTGGCTGTGTGTGTTTTTCTCGTGTGTTTACGAGTAAAATAGTAAACACACAGTGTGAGGGGTACTACCAAGAAGCTGTGTGGGTGTGGAGTAACTACAGGTCACACCAATTAGCGAGGGAAAAGTGTAATAGAGTGACTACGACGAACTCCTTAGTAATAAATCCCACATATACATCTCGTAAGATGCAAACGACTATCAGCTACAAGTTCTGTTAACGAACTAACTTAACTACAAGTGGGTATGTGTGTAGTTATGCACAAAGTGTGGAGGAACTCAAAGGACGCTTAGTTAGTGAGAGTGAGGGACGCCGACGACGAGGGCAACAATATTAACACCAACCAGCTTAAGCATTCTCTTCAGCTATAATATACACCTCACGAGATCAGCTGAGGCGTCGGAGATGTGTGCGAATAAAAACGTTTGTATTAATGTTCTAGAGTTTCTAGAGTCATACGCACTACAACAGAGAATCAAATGTAGTTTATTTTAGAACAAATTTATGGAAGTATTATGATGATTAAAAGGTAGTTTAAGTGATTGTGAGTATGTATGATGCCAATAATAAAACCGAATTCTGTGGCGGCTGTGCAGTACTGTGTAGTAATACTTTGTAGCTTTGTTATAGACGCCGACACGTTGTGTGTTTACATTTAGGACGATTTTCGTATAGAGTAATCATACGGTTGATCACGAGACTAGTTTTAAATCCCGAAATTGCAATTACTAGAGGGTAAATTGGTGGTGGCGGTGGTGGCACGCACCTTAAGGCGAATGAATGGTGGCTGGTTGAGTAAGTAGGAGGGTAAGTGGGGAATCATATGTGCAAGCCAAATGAATGAGATCGAGTCCCACACAAAACCACCTCGTTGAGAGAGAAGCGGTGCCGCGGTTGATTTTGTTACAGGGAGAGGTACTTGTGTGTATGGGGGTGGGGTGTAAGTGAGTGGTGGGTCAAAGGTTACAATAGTACCTTGCGATTAAGGTCCAGATGTGTTCCGGAATTCGGTGTGAACGAGAAAACAACAGTGAGGAAGATGCCAGCAGCAGGGAGTTCTGTACAAGACACAAGAAACAACTGATAGTCTGGTTGTGGTGGTGCTCTCGTCCGGGCGGCTACTTCAGCACCACCACCATCACCATATGCATTATCCACTAGTGTGTGTAGGCCAATGAATATGGATCAGTGTGTGTGTGGGTCTCTGTGTGTGCTTGAAGTAGCGATTCCATAACACACACGAGTAAAC
>JAQGAB010000346.1:0-29829 GCA_034696565.1 Isotomurus graminis | reverse complement strand
AGCGTTAATTGACTACACAGGGACAATTACGGGAGAAGAACGGAGAGCCTATTGAGCTAAAGTTTCCACTGTACTGCGCAGACCCCACGACAGAGCGTTGGTTTCACGGAGACATCGGAGGAAAGGAAGCTGAAAAAGTAAAGTGCTTTCAGATCTTAATTTAGAATCTCAATTAACATTTAATTTTAAATTACTTTTCATTATCTCAGGTACTCATGGAAAAAGCCAAGCCAGGTTCTTTTCTCGTCAGAGAGTCACAGTCACAGCCAGGACATTTTGTTCTTTCTGTCCGGACGGATGACACAGTCACTCATGTAAAGATACGCGCCCAGGTAAACTTTATGAAAAAATGTCGTTAATTACTTAATGTTTATGTTAGATAAGATAGAACAGAATCTCGTAGTAGAGTAATCAAATGCCTTCATAGCTATCTCATATTTTGCAGTATGTAAACGAGCAGTGTGCCGCTATTGCATGGAAACTAATATTGTAAACTTGTAAAGATTGAAGTTGCAGTCATTTAAACTTCTTCTCTTTTCCAGGCAGGAAAGTTTGACGTGGGTGGAGGAGACAAATTCGATTCCCTTTCAGATCTCGTAGAACATTGTAAGAAGAATCCAATGGTAGACACAACAGGAACAATAGTTAATCTCCGGCAGCCTTTGAATGCTACTCGAATACCTGCCGTGGGGATAGAAGGCAGGGTTCGTGAATTAAAACGTGCAGATGGAAAGAAAGCCGGTTTCTGGGAGGAATTTGAATCTCTTCAGCAAATGGAAACTAAGCATCTCTACTCCAGGAAAGAAGGACAGAAACCAGGAAATCGCAATAAGAACCGATACAAGAACATTCTTCCTTTTGACGATACCCGAGTAATCCTTCAGTCTCCTCCTTGGCCACATGACTACATCAATGCCAACTATGTGAGACCCACAGAAGACGTTTTTGAAGGATGTACCAAGTCATACATCGCTACGCAAGGGTGTCTTCCCTCAACAACTGCTGATTTCTGGTGGATGGTGTGGCAAGAAAGAAGTCGCGTGATTGTAATGACTACCAAAGAGTTTGAACGGTCCAAGAGTAAATGCGCTCACTACTGGCCAGACCCTGGAGAAGCTAGGGAGCTATCATCCGGAGAAGAAGGATGTCCAATTGTACTGAGGCTTACTCACATCAAAGAGATGACCAACAAGGACTTCACTCTCAGAGAGTTCATGTTAAGTAAAGACGGGGAGGATGGACCAGGAAGAACAATCTTCCAATTTCATTTCCAAGCTTGGCCTGACCACGGCGTTCCTGAGGACCCAGGCTGCGTTTTGAACTTCCTTTCTGAAGTTAATCGAAGGCAGGATGAGTTCATTTCCGAGGCTGGGCCTATTGTTGTCCATTGTTCTGCTGGAATAGGCCGAACTGGAACTTTCATTCTTATTGACTTGCTAGTAGACCAGGTAAGCTTGAAACTCCAATGACTTATAACGTAATAATTATTAGCTGCAAATATTTAAATACATTTGTATTTCGTTTTAAGGTGAAACGACAAGGCCTCCACACAGAGATAGACGTCCGGAGAGGAATCCAAATGGTCCGGGCACAGCGGTCAGGAATGGTCCAGACCGAAGCGCAGTACAAGTTTATCTACTTAGCTCTACTGTATTACGTTGAAACTCTGAGTCAAGTGCTACAGGAGCACCAAAGATGTTTGGAAGTTGGAAGAGAGTACACTAACATCAAATGGGGAGACGTTGTCAACCATTCAACAGCTCCTTCTACTCCAGCAGACTTTAAGACCAAAGATTCTTCATCATCCAGTATAAGCAACTTGCTTCCTCTAAACTAGCCACTTTCTTATTCTATCATGGCCTAATGCTGCATTAAATTAACTGTCATCCAAGTATTGTCTTAGAGAATAAGAACATTCATCCATTTCACAATTCACATTTTACTATTATACTGACTGAGTCAAAGAAGGCTAAATGTTTCTTAGAATTATAGAAATGTGGTCACAATGTCACAAACCATTTTTTTGTGTAAGCAATATAATATTATTTATACTTTTAAGCATAATACATAACGTACGCCGTGTGTGAATACACTCACACAAGATTTTACGACGAGAGGTTATTGTTATTACTCGTGATGACCCAGAAATGATTATCTATTGTGTTCTTTTAAGTCATGTATGTGTAACTTAAAGTTTAATTCAGAGAGAAAGTGTATGATTGCTGGTTCATTCAGGCCTACGATTTAGAAGTATTAAACTAAGTTTTGATTGTATGAATGTTGTCTGTAAATGCACTAAAGCTGATTTAAACATTTATTTTTTCGTGAATATTTCATGCTGGAGGAATTGAGAAAATGCCGAGGCTAATTAGCATTTACCAAATTAGATATAAGGAAGTTATATGTTGGTATTCAAGTAGAAAGTTTGATTTGTTATAATCTAAAAGTGTTTCTCTAGTCCAACAGAAAACCGAATAATGGGCGAGTTTAAATTGGTGTGAGCTATAAAGCAAGTTATTTGTTTTACGCAGAGATTGGATTAATTGCATTGGAATAAAATTGTATTGTATGGTACACGTTGGAATATTGGTGTTAACCTTTTGCACACTTCACACACGGCGACGACGTCTAGACAGGTTACTCTCACGATTTTCTTCCAGATCCCAGCTCTGCTTATTTTGGGTAGAATGCCGTAGGTCGCTGATTCCAAAATTAGGTCGTCGTCGTATGCTACTGCCAGTCTTCAACAAAGTCCCAAAAATTACGTAGGCTTGACTAGTAGACGTCCTTATTTCTTATAATTCACATAGCGAAACGCTCAAAATTCGTACTTTTTAACGTCTTGGCTGCAATAGCAATTTGTAAGAATGTCAAGAAGATTTGAAACTAAAAAGTCAAAGGTTGTCATAGAACAGCTTCATGTCCACAAAATTGGAGCCGTAGGACTGTACAGATGTCTACCAAGAGCAGAATGTACATTAGATAAATTAAGATATCAAGCTTGAAGGGCACAATGAAGCTGCTACGAGCTTCCATAGTTCTATTTTACATGCAAACTTGCACAAAACTTGTCAACGCTCAAGCTCTTAAGAACCCTACAGTGAACAACGTTGTAGTAAGTGGAGTTTCAAGAAGTAGACAGAAACCCTTGGACCGAACCCCCG
This sequence comes from Isotomurus graminis, assembly GCA_034696565.1. Lineage (NCBI taxonomy): Eukaryota > Metazoa > Arthropoda > Collembola > Entomobryomorpha > Isotomidae > Isotomurus > Isotomurus graminis. Next base: position 26,665 of record JAQGAB010000346.1, on the reverse strand, counting down.
TCCTTCCTTGGGTAGGAGTCAAGACCTACGGAGACAAGGATTGCTTACACTGGGAAAAAGTTGGCCAGATCCTGTACTCCAATGACCCTCCCCCAGGAAAGAAGCTCAGCGTTGAGTCCAAGTCCTGCAGACTGGATCAATTCTTAGAGTGTGTTCCCATAAAACCCTCCAAGGACAAAGACAAGGTACTTGTCTCAAGCGTGTGTATAGTTTAAAATTAGTCTTTATTGAAATAAACCACTTAAATAGGATAAAGATAAGGGCAAACCCGCACGTAAATCAAGAGCTGCAGGTGCGGGTGGAAACACAGGACCCGGTGCAGGTGATGATCCCGACGATACCCCAAAGACCGAATGTGGATGCATGCTGGGCATGGGAAAGGCGGCTATATTTCTTGAAAACTCCTGCGTCATTCCTGCAGGTCACGGATGGCTCAGTGAATGTTTTAAACAATTTGAAAAAGCTCCTGAAGAGACGGGGTTCCCTGTGCCTTATGGCGATCCTCGGGGACCGGTGCGTGACCTTCGTAACACCTGACGCCTTCCTAAACTTGGAACTTATGTGTATTTCTATCTCCTGTACAGGGAATAGACCCCAACATTGAACAAGACGAGAAATCTCTCGATACTGGAAACAAAGTCATCATCAAGTACATGGACTGGAACACCATTCACTATCCTTGCGGTCCTAAAGCTGTGTGCAAGGAAAGCGCTTCTTATTTCGGGAAAAGATGCCAATGTCGGCCTGGAGCCAAATTAGACAGGCAAAATTGGACTTGTAGCAAAACTACCAACACTCCAGCCTCAAATTCTCTTACTGCTCTTTTATTTATCGCATTCACAACGATCGTGTATTACACAATTTTCGATATTTCCCATTAATACTATTTCCTTATTGTGTTTTACTTATCTTCAATAATTTTGTTAATGGACACTTTAACTCTTTTCGACAATACAATACATTCATTTATACAGCATACGATATTGTGCAACTAATGTAATTATGATATTACACTGAGACAGCAAAGCTTATCAAGGTACACTATTTTTATTGAAATCTTGAGCTAGACTGATTTCGACACGTTCTACAAATAACAATAATAATGCAACAATAGTAACAATACTATCAGGAATTGATGTGACTCATGTCATGTGTGTGCACGCAAAGCACACATTTATTTAGCACACTTGCACTACTTGCAGGCTTACCTAGTAAGAAAATTGTCATGAAACCTCAAATTACACAGACAGGTGTATTATGTCACTCACACACATGTTTATTATCATCTCCTTGCTTATCTTCCACAGCACGTGCGATGAAACCAACCATATAAACATCCACGTTTAACATTGTAACATTTTATTAATGTCCACAAAACAAAGATGCGATTAAAGCTCAACGATTATAATTCTCTACGCACAAAAACATCCGTCCGGTTGGATTTAATTTGAAGAACTGTGTACTTAAAAACTTCCTTTTTAAACTACTAAATAAACATGAAAAAGCTTAGGTTGTATGAAGCCAACATTAAGGTTGCACTTGGACTTGATTTAAAGTAGGATTTTTCAACACCCTTGCTTGATCTCTGAATCTTACGCAATGCATACCAATTATCCTTCCACCTCCGCTCATTATTCATACGTTATCTTACACTAAAATAAGTCAATTAAGAATAATTAAAGAACGAAAAACCCATAAGCATGAATGTCTTGCTACATCCTTTGGCAATAACTGTGTGAGATAAAACAACCACACGCATTAATAGAACCTCTCCATCGCTACATACAATAAGAAGTATTAAAAAAATATACCCTGCACCCTGTAATATTTCTCTGATGATATCGCGAATTAAAGGACACGGTTCGCTTGCGGCGTTGCTTAAGTCTCCTGCACTTCTCGTGCACAGGTTTAATTATGACGATCGCCTAATGGAACTCCATAGTCAAACTCAGATATATATAAACGCCCTGCAGGGCCATGGAAAGTCATCAGTTCATCTTGTCTGCTTTACAAGTTAACTTCACATCAAACACAAAGAACCTTCAGTTCACCATTAATTTATTTTCTCAAAATGGCCAAATTCCAAGTAAGTTTTTGAATATTTTCAAACCACAAGACATGAATTCTAATACTTCTTTTCAATTACCAGGTTGCTATTCTTCTTCTGGCTATGGTTGCCATTTCTTTCGCTGCTGAAGGAGGTGTGAACGCTCCAAACGCTGGGGCTGTTAAGAAAGCCGATGGGGGCGACTTGAAAACAGCCAGTTCATTTTATGGACTTGGATTCGGTTATGGTGGTTATGGTGGTGGATGGGGAGTAAGTTGACGAGATACTTTGACGTATCGCTGGGGTAGTTGGACATATTTTAAATACGATTTTTATTATGTCTTCCAGGGTTGGGGTGGATGGGGAGTTCCACTCTACGGATGGGGATGGGGAGTAAGTGCCTTTCTGTCTTTAACTTCTTTGTTCTTCAATCAGAATATCTTGCAAAATACTTAAACAACACATTTTATTTGTTTCTTTAGGGCTGGGGAAATGGTGGATTCGGATATGGCGGATATGGCGGATATGGTGGATACGGTGGATTCTACGGATAATCCGGAAACTGGCTGATACTTTTGATGCTCAATTCTTCCAATTCCTCTCGTGTCTTTCGACGCTTATTCTTCCTACCCTTTTAATTCCGAATTCTTTGTAAAACTCTTTTTAAAGTTAAATACTTCTTTCCGTAAGGAACGAATCGGCCAGTACCTCAAACGTGATATATTCTGTACAACCCAAAATCTCTGCTCAATTTGTCTTTCCATGTTGTACAGTTTCATTTACTATTCAAAGATTTTATTTTACTATTCCGCTTAATGAGTAATTGGCAAAGACTAAGTAATTGGTTAAATAAATCAATCGGACTCTTCAAACTAACTAATTGTTACCGAACTTATAATTATGCATATCATATGGATTTTTACGAACACTAACCGTTGCTCCAATTTCTTTATCACAGGGTATTTATAACAGGGCATTTGTCTTCGCATAAAGACTTTGCCAATCCATTTTACTTCTTATACATAACAAAAATGATGTCAAGAAGTTCTAATGACTATATTGTCTATGCAGGAACATCACTTTGCATTTTAAAAGCTAGTCAGTTAATAGTGCACATTCATATGAATCTCCTTTACCTAGTCCACACCTGACGTTTGAACCCTCGATTGGTGTCTTGTGTTTTCAATTTTTTTGTCACCCAGAATACTTCAGCCCAAAATTTAGGGTACTTTAACAAATCAATTCTTGTACTGTTCAACCAGCGCTCAATTTTTTATTACAATAAAACGGCAATTATGACGCAGGGAACTTTACTTTTCATCCTTGCAATCCAGAATATAGTGCAACTGTGCTTCGGGTTGAATTCATCTTTCAAATTAGGTAACATATTTACACCTTGAAATACAAGATAATGAGAGACCACTAACTAGCACTAACATTGCTGTCTTTTATTACAGAGTCTAAGGTAACTACACATAGGTTCAATGAGGCTTGCAAGATTGAAAGAGGGATTGGAGGAGATGATCAATACCAGGGATTCGTGAATTCCTTGTCTCAAGCTGGAATATTAGAACTTCCTGAAGCGCTGTACTACCTATCCTTCTGTATCTACGAGTCGAAAGGTCTCTCTGAATTTCGGGATGCTTATTGTCTCCTCAAAGAAAATCAAGAGTTGTGTGCAGACCAGTATGAATCAGGGCCCAATGGAGTAATTTATTTTGGCAGAGGACCCCTTCGTCTACACTACAAAGTCAACTACCAAATAGCATCCCAAGTTATATTTGGAAACGCAAGTGTCCTACTTGAAGATCCGGACATGGTTGCCCGCGATTTGAAAACAGCATGGGCTACTGCAGCCTGGATTTGGAAGGAATTTGTTCATCTGAGGAGAGTCACTACTTTTGGCCAAGTTATCAGAGCTATCAATTATTCAGATTGCAAGGGAGGAAGAAACGAGCAGAATATGTGGCTTCGATGTGACAGTTACAGGAAAATGCTGGAAGTCTTTAACATTCCACTGCCTAATCGGGAAATCGATTGTGAATGTAAAGCTCCTCCATTTGCATAGTCGATTGTAAGTAAGTAGTATGCATCAGCGTCTTAACTACTGGACAACAGTGTTGAATAACACAAAATCCTTTATGTTATTATTCAAGTTCAGCCTCATCTTCTAATTCCTATGTAAGCTCTGATATGATCTCTTAAGAGTTGTACTGTACTTAAATACAAGTCTCTTTTGGGCTAATAAATCAGTCCGGGACATTTTATTTGACCTTTTGACAAAATAGTTGCATTCGGGTTTTCATTTTATTGGTTGGTCAAGGACTATCTTATCAAGGAATTGTGTAAACAATTATTGTACTATCTGTCACAGAAATAAACCACACTATGAACTATGAACTATGACATGAAGAGGAATGCAAAAGCCTGTACGCATAATTGGTCCAGAGTTATTTATTACGGTTATTGTTATTGTCGTATTTGTTGCTTTCGAAGAACACCTTTTATCAATAATCATCTTAACTTGTAATGGACATCTCATAGTTTTGATTCAGTATCTGGGCTTGGTTGCATCGACTATCGACATTGTATGAGGCAGCACAAGGTGGAACTGGCATGTTGACATACTCTTTTCAAACCGTTTCGAACCTTACACAATCCCCGAAAGCTTTGTGGAGGTAACTTTTGCGTAGGGAGACCCGGGATACGAAGGGAACACGAAGTGTTTCCAAGGTGCGATCACAAATTTTTGTGATACACTCGACAAGCCTTTGCCTAACACCTGATAGAAACACAGATTGTTTGTGTTGAGACTCCATTGCGCGTGTACAGGAAATTAAGAACACCGCTTACACATTTCATTGAAGAATTCATTCGTGTTAATCAAAAATGCTTTCATATTTTATTATGTCATCAGTTTCGTACATCCTGGAACTGAAACAGGATGAAGATATAAGTTAATGTAGTACCAACAGTCTGAAATATTTGAACAACCAGATATTAAACTTCGAGTTTTTGGTTAATCTTTGTATCTTAACTTACACTAAACGCCACAGCATACGACATAATAAAGAAGTGTGCTCGAGCACCAAGAGGATTTTGATGTAAGTCATTCTTCGCAAGGAGTAAGTCCAGCTTCTGTTCCACTGATATTTGCATTCTGCTACATTTCCAAAAGTATTTTTCAAGCGACTGAAACTGCCAGTTAGTTTTTCTTTTTAGTCACCTTTGCTTATCACAGTAGAGTCAATGTTGACCTCCAATTAACAACTATCAACTTACCTTTTGATGAGCTGCTGCTCCAACTTTTATGCACCAAATATAAACACAGAAAAAGATAATAATTGTAATTCTAGCGATCCACCCTTTCACGTCATCTGAATATACAGCGTCTGATGCGCCTCCAATAAGCATGTTAAATCTTCTGCACAATTCAGCTATTGTGTTTGCCATGAAAATGAAGTTATGAATGGACGTAACATCGTTCAAAACTCCAACCAAGTGTCTAACATTTGAATATGCAGCTATGATCTAAAATTTAACAGAACTTTAGAGTTTGTTGAAAACCTAACAAAATGAACTTAACCAACCTTATCAATACTCCCATCCTTTGAGAGTCTCTTAAAGTAACTCAACAATTCATCACTAATTCCGTTGAGAATTACTAAGCTACACATGCTCGGCAGAAATATTACCCAACTGATAAGCTGTATATAAAAATATACAATTTTCATTAAAACCCAAGTAATCCAAATGAGTATAGAGTTATATTCATCCATAATTATAGTAATCCCGAACATGTTGAACAGGTGTTTTTCCGAAACATATCCAAACACCTCTTTGGAGGTTATATCGACAATTGCCAATGCAGTACATATAGTGCACAATAGAATGACTGATAACTTGTCTCGGCTAATCGGCCAACATCTTTCAGTTGTATTTTTCATCGAAAAACTCATCTCGCATAAAATTTTGAACTTCTTAGCTTTTATCCCAAACATAATTGGCCACATAACGATTGAAAGAAACCATAGAACGATCGACAAGATGGGGTACATTTCAACAGGATTCTGGGATATTCCAGAAGAAAGACGATAGACTTCCTGGGCACAATAGTTCATTAAAATGGCACTTGTTGTGAATTGGGTGACGATAAAAGCAATCTGTATTTAATGAGAGTATGCTTTTTAGACAAAACTTTATCAAGACTCTAAAACTTTAATTTACCTTTCTCCAAGGACTCGATATGAATTGAATACGAGTGTCAGGATGGCTCACTATTTTGTACGGTGACATTACAATGTAGTAAAGATAATGGTTCAAAATTTTAAAACTTTGGAAACAATTAGAGCTAAAGGCTGCTTGTGGTTTACACAGAGTCTCTGCAGACGTGGTGGTTCTCACACTCTCCATGCTTGTCAGGTATTAGTCGCAAAAGCTTGTGTCATATTCAAAGTTACAATACAACTAGGTTTTTTCACAAATTGCATTTTACAGATTCATATATAGTATATATACATAGGGTAATCAATTACGGCTATGGCTAAAAACTTTTCTGCATAGAAAAGCAAACATTCGCGAGAAGAATGAAGCTCTTTCTCAAAACGAGCTAATCCAATTAACTTTCATTTCTTAAATTGCAGAAGTACAAACATGTAAGTCAAGGTTGAGCTGAAAACCTACAATATATGACGGTCAATTATTGGAATACATTCGTTTACTCAAAATATGTAAGAATAATTGATTACCACTGCCAATAATGAAAAAGATATAACAAATTCATGTGCCTTAAGACCAAGAGGATTTTGTAATAAATCGTTCTGCATCAAAACTAACTCGATCTTTTCTCCATCGCGTAGCTCAATATTTCCCCCAACGTGAGTGTAAAGACACTCTCCAAATCTACGAAACTTTAGAAATCAAGTTTTAAAACTCGCATAGCTTTCACTGTAGTCGGTAGTGTCTAAATAAATGCTTACTTTGCTGTGGCTAGCAGCTGCAATACCAAAAATGAGGAAACATCCAATGAAACTGCATGCCATCACAACCCTTGTCAACCAACTCCATGTCATACAACTTGGATCCGCGTCATCGTCGCCCATCAGCACTGTGAAATCGGTACATAACTCAGCCATCATGCTTATCATCAAGCATATGTTGTGCGCTGATGTGATTTCGTTCCAACCCGATATTACGGTTTTTACTTGCTTGTAATTATGAATCACCTGAATAGGTTAATTAATACTCAGTCAGTCAAAGAGGGCACTACATTTGTTATCCCAAAGCTTTTGTATACCTGAGCCATTTTTCCAGATTCAAATGCATCCAATCTTGAATATTCTTTAAGGAGTTTTGTGCTTAACTCGTACATGACCAAACAAGCGCAAGTAGAAGGTAAAAATACTGCCCAATTCAGCAGACATAAATAATATGCCAATACTTGTATAATAACATATATAATTTCTCGTATAATCGGCAAGTTGTTCAGCTGTGACAAAATAAGTAGCTGTAACTTTTCAGGAAAAGCTGTAGCTCCATTTTCCAATCCAAATCCAATGCCCGTCAATGTTAACAGTATGCAGGAGAAAACCACCCATCGTACCTGTAATTCCATGGGCATAACAATCAGCGAATACATTCCTAATTGATTTTGCAATTTCAGTATGATGCAACATGCGTACAATTTTAGTTTTCCAAATATGGCTTTTAGTTTCTGAGTGTAACTTGTAACTGCAGTTGAGTAATTTTAGATATGACTGACGCTTCGTGCAGATGACAACTGGCCAGACTAGGAAAACCATTGTCCACCCTGTTGTTGCAACGAATGTGTAAAGCACTATCGGATCTTCGGATACATTTTTCCCTATAAATGTGTCCAGCCATTGTGGAATCTTTTCTATTGAAAGGTACGCTACTTGGATAATCACGAACATTATCTAACAAGTCGGTTATTTAGGTTATGCTTAGAGAATACTTCTTGCATATTTGTTTTATTTAGGCCATTACCTTTCTCCATACGCTTGATACCAGGCATACTTCTTTACCAGGACCGGTCGGAAGAACAATCTTGTACGGATTCATGAATAGCCAGTACGTGGAGAAGTTTATGACTTGAATACATCGAAAGCATTCCGATTCGAAGTAACCTTTGTTTGATCTCTGATAGCTTTGTTCCTGTTTGTCTGGAATTTTCAGGCTGCACTTTGTATTCGAATCAAAACATGTTTCCTGAGGCATGATGCTAGATTGTTTTAAAAATATTGGATGGCACAGTGTTTTAGCTGTTCTAAGCTACCGAAACAATTTTACATGTACTTTATCAACATGTTTATCAGTGTTGCTGTCTTCTCCTGCATTCTGGAAGAACATTGCATTAAATTAATTGTTTCAAAAGATCCTTTATGTCCATTAAGTCACTTAACCTAATCATAACTTCATCAATTATTTTGACATGTATGAATAGGAAAAAACATACGCAAATATTGTAGAATCAATAATGATAACTAATGAGAATATTAATAAATACAAAGCTTACAATCATACAAAGCCAATATTTTAATAACTCAAACCAAGCTTTCATTCCGGTCATTCATCGAAAATTAATGTGTCAATTTCTAATTAATGGATTAGCTGGACACTATTCGACTATTCATTTTGTAATGAGCTCCAGTTGGACCATACATTATAATAATTACACCCGAGGTAATATGCGTGATAGAAAGAAATCACTTGCAAGTTGCGAGGATAAAATACTTTCTCTAAACGAAGTGATGCACTTTCATTTCTTGAATTGCAGAAGTACAAATATGTAAGTCAAGATTGAGCTGAAAACCTACAATACATACAGTAGGGCAATATTGAATTATTCTCATTACTTAACGCAGCTGGAATATGTTAGGATGATTTATTACCGTTGCCAATAATGAAAATGATATTACAAACCCATGAACTTTGAGACCAAGAGGATTCTGAATTAAATCAGTTAGCATCAAAACCAACTCGATCTTTTCTGCATCGCGTAGGTCAACATTTCCACCGACGTGAGTGTAAAGACACTCTCCAAATCTACGAAACTGAAGCAATCCAGAATACTCACAAAGTAATTAATGTAGATATCCATCACTCTATACAATCTCCTTAATAATTCACTGGGAACTCTAGAATTCGCAAACCCTCATAGTTACCCATACTTGCGACGTCTAGCGGTCCCAGTGAATTTATTTATTCTAGACTTGTTCCCGTCATGTGACGGGCTGTTTTTGCTATTGTTAAATACTTACATTCGATTCTTGTGACTTGTAGCTGCAATACAATAGATGATGAATGACCAACTGAAGCTGCATATCATCACAGCCCTTGTCAACCAGTTCCATGTCGTGGAGTTCGTATCCGTTTCATCCCCTATAAGTGCTGTGAAATCTGTACATAATTCCGCCACTAAGCTTACCATCAACAGAATGTTGTGCGATGATGTAATTTCGTTCAAGCCCGATATTAAGCTTTTCACTTCCTTGTAATTTTGAATAACCTGATAAAAACATAAATCTTGATTCAAGGCACATTATTCACTATTCTTAAGCCGTGTCTGGCATACCATAGTCATATCTCCAGATTCAAATGATTCCAATTTCGAATACTTGTTAAGTAGTTTTGTGCTTAACTCGTACATGACCAAACAAGCACAAGTGGATGGCAAAAATACTATCCAATTAAGCAAACATAAATAATATTCCCCTACTTTAATAATAGCATGTATAATTTCTCGTATAATCGGCAAGTTATTAAACTGTGAGAAAATAAGCAACTGTATCTTTTCATGAAAAATTAGATCTGCGTTGTCCAATCCAAATCCAATGGCTATCAATGTCAGCGCAATGCAGGATAAAACAACCCATCGCACCTGTAATGATATTCATATGTAAGTCTCAATCAAATACTTTTATTCCAAATACGCTATCTGTATCTGTACTATTTCAGTCCTCCATAAATGTCTTGTGGTTTTGGAGTGTAGCTTGTAACTACTATTGACCAATTTTTGAAATGCATGGCGTTTCGTGTAGATAATAACTGGCCAGAGTAGGCAAGCCATTGTCCACGCTGTTGTTGCAACGAAGGTGTAAAGTACTACTGGATCTTCAGACACATTTTTTCCCGTGAAAATCCTCGTCCAACTTGGAATGACTCCTATTGAAAGGAACGCTACTTGAAGAATCACGAATATTCTCTGATAAAGTGACACAGATTTAATTAGTTTGTGTTTGAACTACACTTATTTATACATCTTTATTGTTTAGAGTATTACCTTCCTCCATAGATTGGACACCACATTTACTTGCTCAACAGGATTGTGTGGTAGTGGTAGAACAATCTTACACGGATTCATGAATAGCAAGTACGTGTAGAAGTTTATGACCTGGATACTTCGAAAACATTCCGATTCAAAGTTATCTTTGCTCAAAAAGTGGATGGAATTGGTTTTCTGACTGGGTGAAATTTTAAGGTTATACTTTTCATTAGAATCAGGACATGAATCGTGCGCCATGGTGTTTTTATCAGTTTTCGATAACACACAATTAGCCTTAGCCTTTCTAGACTGATGATTCTTTTGTCTAGCTACGTTTTTGATGCTCCTTGTTAAAGTTTTCGGTATTTCATTAGTCTTCTATAAACATGCACTCATCAATTGATATTAATGAGTAGGAAGTCCTGAGCAAACAATGTAAAATCAATAGATTTAGGTTGATATTTAGTGAAAAGATATTAATATGATTGAGCGAGCTTAGTGCTTAGCTTATATAAAATATTATCCAACACCTGGAAGTCTTGATCCCAGCCATTCATCGTAACTTTATATTTTAATGTGTCAACAATTTCCTACTTACGTAAACGAACTAGCCACATAATATTTCATTATGTTTATTTAATGGGCTCCATTCGAGTAATAAACTCTAGAAGGCCTATTATATAGTTCCAGTAAAAGTAAATAATTCGAACCCCGTCTCGAAGGGTATGAAATGGATTATCCAGTCACCAGTTCGTGTTTAACTCCTATTAACCCACCTTGTACTGACAGAGTGCTTACTGCTTACAATTAGTTTAATAATAAATTGCCTATAATGGTTTAAGAACATTCAGAACTGTGCCAAAAGCTCTAAAGACATTGAATACCTCGGCTTTCGAATGATTCCTTAGTTCAATTTTCAAGGGCTAAAATACGGGGCAAGCTTAACTAAGCATCACTTATTTGCATTCTTGTTACTTATCTTAGCATTTATTATGCAAGCCACTACATGGGCATTTTAAGGTTTCATCCAGTTTATTATATAAGTCACACAATTGGAAAACATAGATCAGAATAATCAGTACAATTAAGATTTCTTTGTAGATAAATCTAACTTCTGTCTCAGTGAAAACAGACCCGTTCCAACTGCAACAGGTTTGCCCAGTACAAGTCTTGAGGAAGGGCTTGATAAATCATCAAATTTGCCTAGAATATCACATTTTATTCACTCAGTCAATATGAAACGAACCCGTTCCTTATAACATTATTATTTATGCTCCACGTACCTGTCAATGTAGCATCTCTTAAGAAAGTTACAACCGTCTCAAAGCTCATTTGTTGCAATGGACTTGCACTAGACTCAATACCAATGCGATTGAAAGGTCGGTAGGTTCCAGAGAACGTCATAAAGTCTGCGATAAGCGTAAGGTGACGTGGATCAATCACGATTCCATACGCTTTAAACACGTCTGTCATTTCCTGTAGAAATCAATGTCACAAATTAATAGTACTGATCCGAAACAAATGTATTAAAATGTGCACAACCTTCACAAGAACTTTGGATGCAGCTTCAATTCCATAATTCTCTGCCATCGTATGTATGTTGTTACAATGAAGTCTGTTTAAATCAAGGAGGTCTCGGTGTGCTGCCATAGCCTATGAAATAGAGATGCATCAAACCTTATTATAAGCCCCTTGCATTACGAGTACTTCATGAAACAGAGCGAGTCAAAAGCAAAGTCTCACCAAAATATTGATACCCTCCGTTTTAAGATTCATCAGATCTCCTGACTGGACAAGAAACGCTCGGGTAATATTAGGTACTTGATGTATAATAGATTTCTCGGCTACAGCACGAAGAATGGAACTCATATTAACTTTCTCCACAGCCAACGGAATCTAAATACAAGTCAATCGATGAGTTAACTAATAAAAATACTAATTAGGATAACTTTTGCTCACACCTTCACAGTTAATGTACACCACTCTTCTTTTGATCTGTCAAAATCGTAATCCATCACCATATCGTCCACGCATTTGACGGAGTTTGCCCGAATTTCATAGTCGAACACGGAGATTTTGAATACCTTACAAATGGAACAAGAAACTATTCATAATTTTAGCTCATAATTAATGCTGAAAAACAAGCCATGTTAAAAACAATACCTTCTTATCCTCGTATTCTTCTGTATAGTCATCCAATTCTTCATCGTTATCAACTTTGAGGTTATTTTGTGAATCTTCAGCATCGTCGAATTTGTCATTATCTGGATCCACTGTTAGGCACAAATATGAAGATAAATACAAACCGAGAGGCGAATCTACAAAGATTTAGTGTACCTTCAGAAAGTCTCTCCCCTTCGTCTGGTTCGTCATATCCTGCTTCAGTATGTCGAGCGCGTCTGGTTTGCTGAGTCGCATCAGCATCATCTGCCTAAAAACGCCAAAGGACTTATAAAAACAACTCGTAATAATTATTTTAAAATTTACACTAAAGTAATATACCTCCGGTTCTTCGTCAGAACTCTCATGTTCTTCCCCCATACCCTTTTTCTCTTGTTCTTCATAAACGTTCTTTTTCTGTACGTTATCATCTTCGTCATCGTCATTGCCTCGTTTTGTTAAGTTAAAAATATCGGTGTCGTCGTTATTCCCTCCGAATCCTCCTCCCTCTTTGACGATATCTATCCCCATAACCTTCTTTTGTTTGCTCACTTTTCGTAGCGTTGGGACCAACATTGACTTCACAAATCTTCGCTCGAAATACGCTAATACATGACTTGGTTTTATACAAAACTTGTGTGCATATTCGCCACCCTCCAGAAAACAGAATTTAAGAGTATAAATTCGAGACCCCAAATGGACATCAATACTCTCAGAGACTTCAACTCGTTGAAGCACTTGCGCTATTGTAACACTCGTGAGCAGCAAGCGTAGACGTTCAGCCTCCTTTTCCTTCACATGAGGTAAAAATGGGATATCCATACTTGGTGTTTTAATATTGGCCGATGCCACCATCAAAATTTCTCGAAGACGAGGGATTCCTAGAGTTACATTCATTTCACCTCGACCAGCGAAGTGAAACGTGTTGAGTGTCATTTGAGTAGAAGGCTCGCCAATCGACTGCGAATGAAAGAGATCCATGTAAGATTCACCTGAAGCTTAATTTCATGTCAATGTTTTCAAGTATCACTTACTTGTGCTGCTAAAACGCCTACTGCATCTCCAGGTGTACTCAAGGAAGACATGGCTTTGTAATATACAACGTCTTTGAATCTCTTGTTTTCGTGACTCACAAGGTCTTCTAATTTCTCAGACACGGCCGAGAAGTTTGACGCTGGATTAATTACGCTTATTATTGGATCTGGGCATCGGCTTGCATGTTTCATGAATCTAAAGGATGCATGCAATATATTGTAATACCTACGCATATATTTGATTGTCTAAAGAAATTTTTGAACGCACTTTTTCTTTTTCTTAGCACTCATTTCGTGCCATGCTTTAACGAGCATCTGAGTACTCGAAGTCCTCCCTGTTGAAGAGTCTAGCTCGTCTGACATCGTAGACTTTGTTGAACCTGATGACTGGCTGAAGGCTAAGAAGCCACCTCGCCTCGTCTTAGTTGTTGGATGACCATTATTGTGTACCCACTCTTCAAACTAATTGTACACAAAAATCTTGTAGTCCTACATTATAATTTCTTGAAACACCAATGACAAATATCTTACCACTGCTTTCATCTCATTTATCTTGGCTTCACTATTATCGCCCGCCACGGTTCGCACCGTTTTAAGAGCTTCTTTATCTACAATGCTTTTCCAATTTTTAGCCAAAAAAGGTAACTGCTTTCCTTTCAGAAATTGTGATTTACAAACATCTAGTCCATCTTCTCCGTACATAAACTACATCACAAGGACACGCATCATGTTTTAACACTAACACTAGGATTTTAAATGTGTATTGGCTAGTGTACCTGGATGACACTTCCATCACTATCACGCACGGTGCCATCATACTGGGTCACAACGCCTTCCAAAAGTTTCACTAAACAGCGCTGAAGATAACCACTCCTACTAGTCTTGACAGCTGTATCAATTAAACCCTGAAATATATAACAAAAAATAATAATACAATCTACTAAAAATGAGTTAAAATACTAAAATACCTCACGACCAGCCATGCAATGAAAAAAGAACTCCTGTGGTCGAATTCCAGTTAAAAACCGACCAGCAATGAACCCCCCTGCTCTAGGTGAAACATCATAAGCCTTAAAACTAGGCAAGGACTTTCCAGATACACTCAGCGGTGGCCGTTTTCCTTCCAACTCAATTTGTCCAAGAGCACAGGACATTTGCATAGTATTCACAGTTGAACCCTTTGCTCCAGATTGAACTAACAGCTGCAAATTATTGTGCGGAAAGATCGCTACAAGACCATGTGGTAAACATGACCTTTCCGATTCCAAAACATCGATTAGTAAAGTACAGAAAACTAATTTTATCCGCTATATTCGTGTCTTACTTGTTAATTTGATTCACATGTTGATCGAGGGACTGCTTGTAGCACAAATCTACAAATGCCCGCTGCTTGTTGTCTCTCGAGCGGTGTACTGCTTCCAACTTCTCTGCCACCAGTTCTTCTGGTGCATCGGAATTCAACGACACGCCTGCAGCAGCAGCCTTTGGCCCAACGCGAGCAGCTTCTTCCATGAAATGTCGTCGTAACTTATCAGCTTCCGGTGTCACGAGTACGTCTTTTACTCCCAACGTAAACCCTTCCCACTGAAGGAAGTTCGTCATCAGTCGAGAAAAGGCACTTAACAAGGCTCCAGCAGCTTGGTTCCCGTACAGCTGTCAAGAATGTGTCCCGTTAGATCATAGTTAAGCACATATAGACTTTGTAAACAGCTGTACCTCATAAAATGCATGAATTAAACCGTAAGGTGTTGCCCCAAGGTGAACTTTATCAAGGACTCCTGACAAAAGTTCTCCGTGTCTGAATGTTACAGCTGACTCTGACAAGTCATCTCCTTTAATACTTCCTCCAGCTTTCCATGGCTCTGCTGGACATTGCCTCCATTCCTGTTATAGGCAACCATTGAAAAGGTCATCATACAGAAAATAGCTCGTATTTTATTTCTGACAACTCACATCGGATTTTATCTTAGCACCTGAGATGAAACTCAGAGGAACCTTTCCTTCTGGAACTAAATTTTTCACTACCGTAGAAATTACTTGTTTTCCTGACCACAAGAA
Source organism: Isotomurus graminis (assembly GCA_034696565.1). Taxonomy (NCBI): domain Eukaryota; kingdom Metazoa; phylum Arthropoda; class Collembola; order Entomobryomorpha; family Isotomidae; genus Isotomurus; species Isotomurus graminis. Next base: position 11,082 of record JAQGAB010000346.1, on the reverse strand, counting down.
GCAAGGTTTGATGATTGTGGGAGGCTCAGTAATTATGACTTTGGTTGTTCCTGCAAGGGCGAAGTTCACTAACTGATGGTAGTCAGCCCTGCTAAAAAATCGTCCTCGCATAGTTAATCGTACTCCAGCAACGACATGATCTTGTATCAAACCACTTAGTGGCGTTCCATCTTTTGGTACCAAGAAATGGCTACAGACATTCACTACAGAACAAATAAACCAACTTGTAAGCAAGAAATTAATATTCAAACTGCTATTCACTATTCACCAAGATTAGCTGCCTCACTCCTTGCAACATGGCTTTGAGGAAAATGTGCATTCATTTCGTCTCCGTCAAAATCAGCGTTGTAGTGTTTGCAATTCGCATAATGAAGACGGAAGACTTTGTCCCCGTAAAGTACTCTTGCTCTTTAGCATAAACAAGATGTATACATCAGCTTCAATTTAAATACAAAAGATTTAATAAGTTTAGCTTTTATACTAAACAAACGAATACCTGTGAGCCATAATTGACGGTCTATGAAGCGAAGGTTGCCGATTTAACAACAAATAATCTCCATTCATCAAATGTCTGTAAACAGTTTTCACACCTTTGAAAGGCAATGTTTTTTCAAGGTTCAGTCTATCTGAGGCAAAAAGACGGTTAGCTACTCCGGCCCGTTGAACATCATTGTTTGGATCCAACTTCGAAACTTGTCCCAGTTCATTCTCAACTGCAACAGCCCTATGCGCATAAAATCCTTGATAATAATCTCAAGCAATCTTGCTTTTTGCTAAAAAATGCGATCATTAATTACCCTGGATGTACGTTCGGACCATTCATCACAAGCTTCCTTAAATGCTGGACATTCCACGGTGTTACAGGAGTAGGGAATGTGAGTACTTTTGCAAATACATCAGGAATCCCAATCTCTTCAATGTGAATCGTCGGATCTGGCGTAATGACTGTTCGGGCAGCATAATTAACTCTCTTTCCCATCATGTGCATCCTAAACAAGCCTTCCTTTTTCTCTATAACTTGCTTCAACCCTATCATCTGAGACGAAGAGACAGATGACATTTTACTTTTCTCTCGGTCCATTACGTGGTCCACGTCTGCTTGGAGATCTTTCCAAAGCGTTTCCAATTTTTCGTTCAAACTGGCTCCCATAACTCCTTTCAATGCTTTCTACAAGAACAGTTAGTGAATTTAGTTTCAACAACCAGTGAAAGTTCAATTACCAGTCACGAAATTGAACCAAATCAACTTACAGTAGCCTCTGGACTTAAGCTCTCCGGACCTTTAAACTTTGCCAGCTGAACATAATACAACATACTGTTCGTCGTAACTATATGGCGAAGGGCTAAGTTCTGCGGATTCTCCACCATCATATTATTAACCATTTTGGCCTATCAGGACGTCCCCAAAGTTAATTGACTTGTATTCACACTTGAAAGCCATTTCAATTTAGTAAGTACTTACTGCTCTATTTTTTGGAGGTGGGACAGGAACAGTTTCGACAAAGAACAAGTCTGTAGGAAATTCGGTAGATGCTGTGCCTAGCACAGGAAACAAGTACTTCAAAAAATCTTGTTCTACTCTCCAAACTCCTCGCAAATGATCCCTATTGTTCAAATTTTAACCCATTAACAAACTTCCCTTTATCACTTGAACAAAACCAGTATCAAATTATTACCTCGCTTCCGTAGGAGTTAAATATTTCTGAATTCCATGAGTATTTGGTTCATCATCAGCGTAAACTACATTATCCTCTCCAATCTCAGGATCTGCAAGTAAGTCGTGATCATCCACACCTCCTTGTTCTTCTACTGTCATATTTCTCCGTCTTGAGGGATACACCAGCGTATACACAATCTTAGACTCAAACAACATCATTTTCTTGCAAACGAGTCCACAGTTCCAACATTTCTGGCCCATTTTTGCGTATGAAAGCAGCCGTCTGACTATAGCTGATTTAATTGCTTCAATATTTTTTGTCGAGGCGGACTGCTTATCTTCTAATGGATTGCCATCTGCGAATAACATTATCAATTAGCAAAGCCGTCACACCATACGATGCTATAAAAATGTTTAAAACGAAATCAGCTTACTTTCATGAAGTACTTTATTCACGTACTCCTCAAACCTGGCCCGCGCTTCTACGTTTATAGCTCGTTTATGTGTGTACGATTTCTTGGACTCAGATTCCGAAAATCCCATGTCAGGAATTATAAATTCTGCATCTTGCGATTCCTTCAAAAAACCTTTACTAAGCAGTCGCAACTGAGCAATGGAAAGATGCCTCACAGCACCTACGAATCAATTACAATAAAATTCGATTCAATCCTTGTTTATCAACCCCAATAAATTCCAAATCCTACCTGGGATGTTAATTTCTCTGCATCCAAGACAAGTCAAACGACATATCTGAAGAAGGGTTTTGCTGAATAGAGGATTAATCACAGGAAGCAAGAGATCAATTCTACCAAAATGTCCAGGACAATGCATCACCGATTGCTGGCATGTTTCACACTGTCCTCCAACGTCAAACGGACCTTCATGAATTCAATTCAAATACATGTTTTCCTTTGTCTCCCTAATCTCCAAATCACCTTTAAATTGTATAACTCACCCATACGTGGATCATACAATCCACTACGCAGCGGATGACCCAGCGCATTGAAACTAAGCGGAGTTAGGATCTCAACCACGCTCAGTTTTTTTATTTCCTCTGTTGAATACAAACCGAAGGTACATCCTTCTGCAATCGTGTGCAAAGGTCCGTTGTGGACGTACGTTTTACGGAGCATCCTGCCTGATAATCAGTTCGCTAAAACAAAATTAGAAAAACAATATAAATGTCACCTGTTTACGATTATTATTATTAATAATAACAGCTCACCTTCACCGCTAGTTCTATCTAAGCATGTGTTTAATTAATCGCAAATCGCTCACTTAACAAACATTTATTTCATTCTATTAAACCATTAAAAATAAAAAACAATTATTAAAGTTTCGGAAATTGACACAAACTCTTCCTTTTACAATCACAACATTCAGAATCAGAAGAACGCGAGGAACCCAATAAAAATGTGTTGCACTATCCGCCACGAACAATAATACACGTGGAATTTGAGACTCGCGCGGATTTCAGTGTCGCACTTTACCCCGCTCATCAGATTTTCGCACAATATATTTTTTGACATCCGTTCGTTCCTTTCTGGAAACTATCCAAACAAAAGTTACGTCCACTGTAAGATTAAATATTCTCTGAGCTAAAAGAAGGACACAAATAATGGCTGCAAAACTCAATAATCAATATAGCTTCGAGCTAATAATGTCAACATTAATATTTTCGCAAGTAGTACGCACTTATGTAAAACTCATTTTTAAATGGAATACAGCTTTCACTCCTAAATAAGTCGTATGATTACAAAATATGAAGGCCAAGTCTTTACAAAATAATTCATTATGTCATCTCTTGATTGAAAGGCCATTTTTACCAATTTTGTGCTTGAGTAATCGCATGTGTGGCACTTACTAGAATTGGAAATCCAGCATTTTAATCGAATTACCACGAATTTATGTACTAACACCTTCCTTTCTTTCCTTGAAAGATTAAGAAAACACTTTGGTCACTTCGGTTCTCGTTCTTTGTGTTTAAGGGATCAAACAATCAATTTGTAATTTATTTGTATTTTGGAGATGAGTTTAATAACAAAAATGATTTGCCAGATCCACATCAAAGTAGAGACCACAAGAATAATTTTTTAAACCTTTATAGCTATAAAGCAATAATTCATAGATTTGCACAATCTTATTTATTTAGACTAGAATTCTACTTCGAAAACTATTATTACGCACTACCTAAGAATATCTTTCTCTTTAACACAGCATTTCCCCATACATTGTATTGCGATTATGTAACATTTAAAGACACATTTCCACTTTTTACATAACTGAATTGTAAAAGAACAAATATATGTGTCAGTATCGCGCTTAAAATCTGAAACAAGGCATAGCGAAACGCACATTTTCATCTAGTAATTAACGGTTTTCGTCATCTTTAGATAGACTTACGATTGCCAGTGAAGAATAGGAAATCACAAAAGAATGTGCATTAACTCCCAAGGGGCTCTGGACAATGGCATTTTGGATTAAGACTGCGTCCAGTTTTTCATCCGAATTTGTAATAAGTCCACCATTATGAAGCAGAAACTTCCCAAACTTTTTGAACTATTTCGAAACACACAATCAAACTGCTACACTCTAATTTCCTACTATAGCATCAGTTATTTATGACGTTACTTTATTGTTTGCTTCTGCGGCTACGATAAATCCAAGGATAAACTGAATGACGCCGGCAGATACCGAACATCTCATGAGACGCGAGTGAAAGTCTGTTTGATAATCTACATCTCCAATTATCCACGTGAATTGTTTAGAGAATCCTGCAATCGTGCAGATTACAACAATCAGGGTACTGCCAGAAATTACATCGTTAAGACTGGAGACCAAAATATCAACTTTTCTGTAAACCTCCAAGGCCTAAAATATTCCACAAATCAATATAATTCAAAACAGACAGGAGTTTGAAACATGTTTAGTTCTGTTTTCGTTAACCTGGCCCACCGTAATACTGCTACCTAAAAACTCTAAAAATTCTCTGCTAATTCTGTGAATAATGAAGCAGCCACAGAATGATGGCAAAAAGACAACAGAAGTAATTAGTGAGAAATACATTTCCATGAGTCTGTATATTCCAGTTATCCAAATCAAGTCTGGCAGGACAATATTCACTGGACCAAAGTGGATATTTACTTGATCAGTAAATGTCGCTAATTGCCGTGCTACAGTTGATATTGCAGTTACCGCAAGTGTACATACGAAAAAGAGGACGATTCCTACCATTTCCTGAAAGACAGATGTAAAACTATTTAATCGACATGAGAGATTTGGCATTTCATTGTGATATAAAATTGCAGAGACGATTCATAGTGGATCAGTATATTTGTTGATTATTACATACATAATCAAAGAGGTTATTGGTGGGTGCACCAGAAGATGAATAGTATAAATTGTGACTTATTTGAATCAAAGACAGTATTTTTCCTCTGCGAAAGAACATAATGACAGGCCAAAATACCGCCCCGGTAAACCAAGTTACAGCCGCAGCTATCCAATAGAGTTGAGATGGATCTTGGGAAAACCTTGTATTATTTACTAAGGAATTAAGTGAGCTGGCTAGGCTACCTCCGACGACGAAGACAGTGGTTAATTGACATATCAACCACAAAATCTGAAATCATTAATTTGTTAATAGTGCGTAGGAACGAAGTAATAAATGTGCTTTACCGTGTGAAGTTTGCTGAACAGCACATGAGTTTCATTTAGCTTTTTCACGTCTTTCACGTGCTTTATCTTGAAAGGGCATGTAAAAGTGTAGTAAAATATGAAACTCATCACCTTCAGATATCGAAGAGTTTGAGAATGAAACTTAATACTTTTCGAAAAATGTCCTTCCATTTTTTATTTAATATTAAACATTCCTAGCTAAAACGGAACTGCACAGATCTGATACTCAACACAAGTTGAGAAGTTCTCACAATGATTCAAATATTAATAATGTAGCCAATGATGGCACACCCATAATATCAATAATTCAACATCGGTATAAACACAAAATTACTTTTATTGTATTCAAAACGGTTTCTCGTGAATGCACATTGCTAAAATGGGTTTTTCTGACTCACGTACTTTAATCATATGAGATAGTACCACATTGTAGTAACAATTAACACAAAATCGTACGCTAGAACCATTCCAGGAATCTACAACAAACAGGAGAGTATATTACTGTAAAACATTAAACAGTGCATGTTGAATCATCAAGTATTAATAATTTATTGATTGAAAACCATTTACCTGCAACCAGTCGATATTTATTGAAATTAAGGGTGTTTACCGGAAACAGGGAAGGATAGGAAATTCTGAGATGAGCCCTAACTCCCACTGGAAACAGAATTGAAAGTGTACGATATTCTGAACAATTATATATTCGCCATTGCAAACTACTTAAACAAACAATTTAAGTAACCCTAGTTGGAACTTGATCATTAAATGACATCAAAGAGAGTCCACTGTCGTCTACACCCATAACTTACACATTTCGATAAAATAATGATAAGTACCATACTAATAAGTTTCTTGCTCTTTTTCCAATCTCATAAAGTGATACTATAATTGCGACAAATCGTAAGTAGAACATGGGGCTACATCCCATTACACCACCATTCCTGAATGTGCGTAGTAAGGACCAAATTGCAATAAAATGAAGGCATATGTCAAAACTGTTCCAAGAATCTGAAATTAAGAATTTGTATACTGGCCACAGTTGTCATCAGTTTTTAAAGGAATGTATTTGTAAAAATAATGCTGTTCGCTTACCGAAGAAAGAGCAGAATAAGAAAGAATGAAATGATTTGCTCTAACTCCCACTGGATTGAAGTGTACGTCATTCAGTATCATCAGTGCTTTCATTTGCATCTTTTCACAAATGTCTCCACTGGCATATTTCAAAATGAAGAAATCCACTTTGCGAAACTATTTTTCAAATTAAAGCTTTATATATTTTTTAAATTCCATAAGGAATCTCTTCCTTACAAGTGAAGTTTTCTTACTTTAGCATGTGCTTCTGCAGCAAGACACACTGACACGATGAAAAATACAAAATACTGACAAATATGCGTAAAAAATACAGCACGCATTGAAAATTCATCCTTCGTATCTACATATTCCATAACCTCACAAACTTCTATTATCATGTTGCACACCATTAAGATGCATGGTATAGATGTTATCTCGTTCACAGTTTCCACAAAGTCCTTCACCACTTGGTGTAAACCAATTACCTAGTATATTGTAAATTGTAATTTAAAATCTTACTTCAATTTACAGAGAAATCATCTTGCAAATAAATTAAAAGTCTTACATTGTTCAACTTCATTTCAACAGCCAATGTCGATGCATCCACTCTAAGTAACAAACTTTCAAAATCTTTACCAATCGTGTAAATTAATATTGCCGATGCTGCGCAAGGAAGAAATACAATCCAGTTATACAGATTGATGTAAAGATTCAAAACTTGCAACCCGACAATACTTAAATATCTGAAGAACATAGGTAAATTATCTAATATTTGGAGGTTAAAACTTCCAAAGCTATATGGTGATTTGAACTTCAGAATCCAATGTACAATGCATAGACACAAAGTTGATAAAAAGTAAAATAGCAGTAAGATATATCCAGGTTCAATGCAAGCAGTCTTTCTGGAGCAATTCGGGTTTCGAAAGCTCCAACTCAAGTTTATTAACTTCCGTATGCTATCTGCTTTTAAGACTACAATTATCGGCCAGACAGAAATTCCGATGCACCAAAATAATGAACCTGTAACGAAGTATAGCTGTTGTGGTGTTTCAGTTATGGAGCTGATGCTCGTAAAACTTAAAACTACTCCTATCGCATAATGAACAAAAGCAATGGTCAGCAAAATCATCCAAATGATCTAAAAGTTATTGCAAAATTATTACTGTTCAATATTTTACCTTTATAAAAATTTGTAACTCATACCTTTCTCCACTTTGATGACACGAAGTTCCATTTGTCCGTTAATCTATCGTAAACTAAACTGTACGGAGATAAGCAAGTGAAGGACAAAAATTTCATCAATATTTCTATGCATGCAAATCCATTTGTATGGAATTTAAAAGCTCGGATATCATGTGCAATCGCAGGGAATATATTTTTTAAATTGTGAGAAGTCTTCATTGTATTTCCCTTTGGTGAACGTTACGATGTCAGCTACAGCAATGAACGGTTAACCGCCAAAGAGGAGCAGAAATACATTCATTCCATGCAGGTTTTCACTGTCTGTCCTGGATATCAATTAGGAAAAGTGAAAGCAATTTCATTAAACGTATTTATACTCATAATCCCGAGAATCCATAACGAAATGACAAACTCCATGCTTTTCCAAACAAACGGACATATGACAATTCGCCAAATAGAACCTACCAATTTGATTACATGGTCCGAAATCATTGTATTCTCTCGTCATATACAACTGACCTGTAGGACACTTTTAATGCTTATCACAAACCAATCTAAACTTGACGAGAACCACATTGAAATGAGAATTTCTGAGTCTCACTGAAAGCCAAACCAACTTAATTTGTAATCAACAGACAAACGCAGCACATTACACGTGCCTCGTCCTACCTACACTCCATGACACACGGGGTTCTTAACTTTTGCTTCTTACTTTTCAAACATGGAAATTCCACGATTCTAAAATTCACCGTGTTAAACCAATGACCTAACAATGTGCAACCTGCAACCAGTCAAGGACAATTTACACGATATTATTATGAAACCGTCTGGTTTCCACTACTCGGCTGTGTGCAGCTAACGATTGCAGAAATACATTTGCATATTTCAAAATGTGTCTAAGCCTCAGCTCCGATTCCTAAACTGACGACTTTATATGATGCATACAAATCTCCCTTAAAATACTCTCCATTTTTAGGTATAAAAACCGACAACAAACTGCATTTAGAAATCAGTCTCATCCTACATCTCGTTTATATTTTGTGTTTTTTACAATTCAGCGTATTTAAAATCATGGCTCTGTGGATTCAGGTAAAGAAAGAAATACAAAATCCCCCAAACTATAATCCATTCAAATAATTCAAAATAACTAATTATAAAATATCTGTAGAATTTCAGACTTTCTTGTTTTGTCTCAATTTGCCTCATCCTGCAATATGGCTTGTTGAGTAATTGTGAAGAATCTTCATACGTTGCTGCAGCATCGTATGCTCAGCCAATATTACCAGGAGACTTTGGACCAGAAGCCACTGTGAGTGTAAGTGAGGCCGGAGTTCCAGTCGAAACCAGCGTCATATCCTACGGATCACCTCAGCCACCAGGGATATACGGTCAACCACTCCCATCACCCTACCTGACTCCTTATCCTCTGGGGTTCGGTGGCTCAGGAGGTGGTGGGTGGGGATGGAATGGTCCTCAACTTCTACCATTTCTTCTTCAACAGCAGCAACAATTTCCCCCACAGTTCCTGGGTAACTTTTATGGAACTCCTGGATGGGGATGGCCCAGACCTTTGGCCCCTTTTCTTCGTTAGAATCCTCCCAGAAAAAATTGGTATACAAGCTATTTTTTACAGCCCGACTTGTCATCAGACATAACATTGGTGTGTAGAAAAAGCCGAATAAAATTTGTTTCATTCAACTTTGAGCAATAGAAATACCCTGTCTCATATTCTTCATCTTGCGTTAACCTGTAGCTCGTAGGCCCGGAATTTCCCTGATACTTCAACCACGGACGTCAGGGTGAATTTCCGAATTCTTAATTCGATTGGAAGTAATCACCTCAAAAAATCCACAAATGACACGTAGCCACCTATTCCAAATCTACCATACATCATTGTAATAAACAGTAACCTACCTTTAAGACCAAATAATTTAAACCCAAACAAACCAGTTTTTTACTTGTTTACGTGTGTATTATAATGTCGCAGTAACAACACGCGTAAGGTTTACAACCCTTCCATTGATGCACAAACTACACAATAACAAAGAATCTGTTTGTCGAATGTACAGACTCCGTACACTTCCCGTATGCCCGCACGACACACATGAGGAGGAGACATTACGCACAATCAATAAAAGTTCTGCTGACACATCAATTCAGTTAAATAACACACTTTATCATTAGTAAAGTTGGTAAAAAATACATTCCATGAGTTACTTGTTGATTTGAAACAATACCTAGTTGAAGGCGTCTAATAGGCACTCTAGTATCACGCATGAATTCCTAAATAATCTTCCAACACACAAGCACACTACAGTAATTGCACCTGCATAATTTATAATTAAAAAGGATCCTTGTGTGCTCCTGATGCACTTAACTTCTGAGATTCATCTTAGCAAGTTCCTCCTTTCATACCCGTTGCACAATAACAATAGTTATAGTTAACAATAGTTACACTAGTTCGTTGTTTGCATGTTAATCAAATGAGTGTACAAAGAAAAGAACACACATAATATTCATCTGTGATCGTATGTATGTTTCCTTTGAGTTCTTTCATCTCCACTTGCCCTGATGCATTTACGAACAACCTTAACCATACGCAAGTACACACAAACTATACAAACTAGTAGGAAGGAAACCTTTACACTTTGTTGTTGTTTGATCCTCTCAATGTGTCAAAGATCGTTAAACAGTCAGTAAAAAGTATTACTTTTAGCCGCTGTTCTTTGTAATTATATCCCCCTGACCCAAAAACGAAAACATATTTCTTCAATTGAGTCACAAGACCAGCATACAAAAAAACTACTCAATCCAATTGTCATAAGTTTATTTATGGGACGAGGCACACGCATCTCTTTTCGAATACACGTTTTTTATGTTGTTTGTGCTCTGCAAGATTTTTTGCACTCAAAAAAGCATTTTGTTTTTGCCAGATATAATTTACATGTTTTGTGTGAATGGTTTCATCACATTGGGAACATATATGTTTTTTATACGAGGAAATTCGAATTGGTTTTATTGTTTTGTACTAATTCATCATAATTTAATAAGCATAAGGAAAAGGAATGAGCTTAATGAACCCTAAAGATTATTTGAAACTCGTTTTCAATGTTCTTCGTGTTTACAAGTTTTCCACACCTTAAGTGTTGCCCATTAGACATTTCGTTAATGAACCGCGAGTGCGGATACTACTTGATCAAAGGATCAAAGCTCAGTTATTCATTAACATAATTGACTTACCTATCGACTGACACTTTGTGTGTGAAGTCATAGTTTATATTAAGCAACTAATAATGTGTATACCTTTCCTTTCCTTCATTACGGAATTATAAACGATCATATCGATTCTTTCTTTACCTTGTTGTACTCTGAGCAATAATTTTGATAATGCTTGCGTAATCGAATATTAATTTCGTGTTGACATTTACCTTGATCTACACCTTTTGAGTTAATGTTTGTCATCATGACCGTTTCAAATCTGTTTGCTTTACAAT